>PVJA010012191.1:0-42129 GCA_004027025.1 Myocastor coypus
TTTTTTTTTTTTTTTTTTTTTTTTTTTTTTTTTTTTTTTTTTTTTTTTTTTTTTTTTTTTTTTTTTTTTTTTTTTTTTTTTTTTTTTTTTTTTTTTTTTTTTTTTTTTTTTTTTTTTTTTTTTTTTTTTTTTTTTTTTTTTTGTCTTTTTGAGACAGCGTCTCGCTATGCAGTTGAGGCTGTTCCTGAGCTCACTTTTGTAACGCAGGCTGGTCTCGAACTCGCACCAATCCTCCTGCCTCAGCCTCCTGAGTGCTGGGATTACAGGCGTGAGCCACCACGCCCGGCGTTCCATTGCTTTTAATGTGCAGAAACTTCTCAATAAACTGAGGTCCCACTTTATTCTTAAGAGTATTTCCCATGCAGTTTGACTTTTGTTCATAAACTCTGCTTACCTGCGTCATTTATATTTCCACCTATTTTCTCTTCCAAAATATTTAGTGTTTGTGTTTTAATGTTTGTTTCTTTAATCCATTTTGATTTCAGTTTAGTGCATGGCAGTAGACCTGGATTTCATTTTCGTTTTGGCATATCGGGGGCCAGTTTTTCCAACACTATTTGTGAACATGTTGGCCCCTTTGTCAAAGATAAGATGGCTGTGGGTGTTTATAATTGTATCTGCCTCTTCTAACCTGCTCCATTGATCCTTGGGTTTATATTTTTGCCAATACCATGCTGATTTTATCACAGTAGCTTTGTACTATAATTTCAACTCAGAGATTGTCATGCTTCCTGCCTTGCCTTTTTGTCCAGGATTGCCTTTGCTATACTAGGTTTTACATGGTTCCCAATAAATTTTAAGAGTGTTTTTTCTAGATCTTTGAGGTATGTTGATGGTATTTTGATAAGGACTACATTAAATCTCTATAATAATTTTGGGAGTATACCCATTTTCAAAATGTTGGTTCTTCCTATCTAGGAACAAGGAATAACTTTCTACTTTTTAATACACTTTGGCTTCTTTTTTTCAGAGTACTGTAATTTTCATCAGGTAGATCTTTTATTAACTTTGTTACATTAATTCCTAAGGATTTCAGTTTTGTGGATGATATTATGAAGCTTATTATTTCTCTAATTTCTCTCTCATTTGTTTGTTATTGTGAGTGTTATTGACTTCTGGGCATAGACTTTGTAAGCTGTTATGCTACTGAATTTTCACTAATTCTGGGACTTCTTGAAGGAGTTTTTGGGTATTCCAAGAGAAGTATCATGTCATCTACACATAATGATAGCTTAGCTTCATTTTCACCTATTCTTATTCCTTTTTATTTCTCTCTCTAGTCTAATGGTTCTTGCTAATGATTTCAGAACTATGTTGAATAGGGGTGGTGATAGCAGACATCCTTATCTTGTACTTGATTTTAGAGTTAAAGCTTTCAGTTTTTCCCCATTTGGAGTTATGTTAACTGTTGTACTGTCATAGATGGCTTTTATCAGATGGAGGTAGCAGTCATCTGTTTGTATTTTCTGTAGAGCTTTGATCATGAATGAATGTTGGACTTGGTCAATTGAGATGATCATGGGATTCTTGGTTTTGGCTCTGTGAACATAATGTATTACATTTGTATATTTGTGTATGTTGAACCATCTTTGCATCCTTGGGATGAATCTCACTTATCTTGGTATACAATCATCTTGATGAGCTGCTGGGTCTATTTGCTAGGATTTTATTGAGGTTCCTTGCATCTATATTCATGAGTGAGCTTGGCCTGTAGTTGTTGTTTCTTTTTCTTTTTTATGTGTGTGTGTGTGTGTGTGTGTGAGAGAGAGAGAGAGAGAGAGAGAGAGATAGAGAGAGACAGAGACAGAGAGACAGAGAGGGAGGGAGGGGGGGAGAGAGAAATCTTTCTCTGCTTTTGTTATCAGTATAATCCTTTTCTCCAGGAAAGATTTTGGGAGTGCTGCTTTCTTTTCAATTTCATTGCAGAGTCTTAGGAGTTTGGGGATTAAATCTCCAAATTTCTTGTAGAATTCATTTGTGAATCTGTTAGGGCCTGGGCTATTTATTTATTTGACAGTAAGTTTTTAATTTTTTTTAGTTTCATTGCTAATATTGGGTTATTTAGAGTTTTTATATTTTCTTGATTCAGTTTTGGCAATTTTTACCTAAGAATTTGTTCATTTCTTCAGTCTTTGATTCTGTGAGAGTAAAGATTTTTAAAGTAGCATTGACCATTTTCTGAATTTCCACAGATTCTGTGGTAATTTCATCCTTTTCATTACTTATTGCTTAAATTTGAGTTTTCTTTCCTTTTTTGATGAGGTTAGCTAGGGATTTATCAGTTTTATTTATGCTTTCAATGTACCAGCTTTTTGATCCATTCTTTTTATTGTTTTGTCTCAAATGCATTAATTTCTACTCTGATTTTTAATCAATTTCTTCATGTCTTTGAGCTTTGAGTTTGCTTTTGTCTAGAAGCTTGAGGTGTAGCATTAGGATGTTCAATTGTTATTGTTCTGCTTTCCTAACATGTGAGTTCACTGGTATAAGTTTCCCTCTGAGAAGTGCTTTTGTTGCCTCCCACCAATTTTGGTAAGTTGTGCTTGAATTTCTGTTGGATTAAAGATAGTTGGGTTTAATTTATTTTTTAGCTAAGTGTGTAACCCATTGGTTTCTGAGGAGGGTGTTATTTAATTTTCATATGTTTATGGGTTTTTGTGGTTTCTTTTGTCACTAATTTGCAGTTTCTTTGCATTGTGGTCAGATAACATGCATGGGATAATTTTTGTCTTCTTGCATATAGTTAAGCATGACACATCGAGTAATATGTGGTCTGTTTTACAAAACATCCCATGTGGAGCTGAATAGAATGTGTATTCAGATGTCATTGCATGGATTACTCTATATGTATCCATTAAGTACATTTGTCCAAAGGTCTGATTCAGTTCTGTTACCTCTTTGGTAAATTTTTGTCTGTTTGACCTATCTTTTTGGGATAAGGAGCTGTTAAGGTAGCCCTTAGGTTGTGGTATTTTCTATTTCAGAGAAAACTACTTTGATTTCTGTGATACTTTTTTGTGAAAGTGTGATAGTAGGTAGCTGTATCAGTGTGATCAGATCCTCTCTATAAAGAGTGTGTTATTTAGTTAACTCTCCTGTGTTAGAGATTCTTGTTTTGTGTGTCTCAAGATATAGCCCTCTGTATTGGTTGAGAGTGAGATGTTGATTCTGTTTGTTATTGTCTTGTCCTTCAGTATAGGGCTTTGATGAGGTTATTATCCAAGCACCTCTGGATATTCCTACCAAGAGGAGAACATGTGGTTAAGGCAGATATGATTTCCTATTTACAGTGACACAATTAACAATATTAATAATGAGTAGTGAGATTTAGCAGTTGACAAGCTTTTGTAACTAATGTGTTTGTATTTCATACCATAAGAGCAACCATTACGACTGTATACCTAAGCAGATATTAAATTGGGAATTTGTATTTAAATTAGTTCTCCTAAAAGTTCTGTCTGTTCGCCTCCCCTTGATATACCTGGAGTCTTCCAGGAAGACTAGTTCACCCCAGTTACTTTGTTGCCTTCTGTATTGAGAGGATACACTGGTAGGTTTGGGTGAAGGTCTGAGCAGCACTAGGCCTAGCAGGATTGCCTTGACGTACCAGGTTGTGTTGTACTAAACTCAAACTGGACGAGTTGGCCTGGCTTGTGTCTGGCTACTTGTGTCTGCCTATTGTGCTTAATTAGCTCCTTCCAGCTGCAGCCCATGGAAGATAAATACACTGTTCCTTGCTGGCTAGATGTTCTGCTCCTGGTTTAGCCCACTGGGTCTTGTGCCTAGTTGCTCTGTAGGGAGTTCCATTGCAGGGTCACATACTGAACCTATCTACATGAGTTCCACTGTCTGGTCCCAAACTGAGCCTCCCTGTGTGTGTTCCACTCTCTTAAGTTTTAATTATCAACTTCTTCTCTAAATCTTTACATTTTCTTGTACTTGCTTTGCTTACAAATTTGCTCCCTCTTCTTTAGTTTTTATGGTTTTTGATTTTAAATTTTAACTTTTAGTATACATCCTACTGTAAATCACTGCCTTGTCTTCATTTCCCTTAATTTTTAATGATGTATTTTTTTATTTTTATTTTTTTTTTTCTTGTTTCAGAACTTTTGTTTGTTTATTTATTTTTATGGCTGGCTCAGCCTGCCCTGAGGGCAGGGCTGGCACAGCATATGGTGCCCGGGATCGAACTACAGTCCCTGCAGCCGCCTAAGCTTTCCTAAGCAGGCGCTTTAGACCACTGAGCCATTTTTCTGGGCCTCTGATGTATTTTATTTAATCAGAGTTCTTTCTAGTTTTTTTAGAGATTTTTTTTAAACTTTTACTCTTGAGGCACTTGAAAATGTGTTACTTCTAAAAGTTGGAAACTTTTCCTTTCTGTTTTTGCTTTATAAGTTAATTCAGTATGGTCTGAAAATACACTAAATTTCTCTTTTTAAAAATTTCTTACATTTTAATACTTGGTCCTAAATATGTTGTATATTTTAATACTCTATTTATACTTAAAAATAATATGCATTCAGCTGTTGTTGAGTGGTTTGTTTTACAAATGTAAATATGACCATGGTAGTTCATAGTGACGTTCAAGTTATGCATATCCTTAATGATTTCTTGCTTAGTTTTTTTTTTTTTTTTTCAATTTCTGAAAGAGGGGTGCTGTTTCCAGATGTAATTGTAGATTTGTCAGTTGTTCCTCTCAGATCAGTCATCTTTAATACTTTAAAATTCCTTTATCAGATTCACATATGTTTATAATTATTTCTTCTTCTTGCACAGTTGACTCCTATATAATTGTACACTAAACCAGATAATCTTTCTTCTTTTTAGGAATGCTTTGATACTATCAGCTTCTTATGGCTTTTTAAAATTTATGTTTTCATTGTGTATGTCTTCTTTCTTTCAGCCTTAGTTTACATAGGAGTTTATATTTTAAGTGAATTTCTTGGACTTGACATGTATTGGGTCTGCTTTTTATCCAGTCTTATAATACCTTTCACTTAATTGCCTTGTTGAGATTATTCATTTTGGAGGTAGGTAGGTTCAACTCTGTATTGTGCTATTTTCTGTTGCATTTAGGCTTTTGTCTATTTTACTCCTTATTCTTTTCTCTTATTCATCTTTTTCTATCTCTACTCCCCTTTCTGATTTTTATTGCATTTACAGTTTGTATTTATATGTCTTCAGTGGTAGATCTGCTACTGCACATGAAGTATGGAGAACTTTATAACAGTTCTTTCCTTATCTTTTGCTTATGTTATAAACTTCATTTAAATATGATCTTAAATGCACACATGTCAATACAATAATTGATTTAAAGTTACATTTAAAACATAGGCATATGATAAATGCTAAATTTAAATTTAAATTTAAAAGTATTTGCAGTACTTTTTAATTTTCTTAGTACATAGATCCACATTTTGGACTATATCATATTATACTTTAAAGACCCCCTTTATCATTGTAGATATTTGCTGGCTTCATTTTTCTTAAGCTAAGTAATCTTTTCCCCATTCATGTTTGAATGATTTTTAATGTTTAGGGTAGAACTGTCCTAGTTTGCTCATTGCTGAGACAAAATACCTCACACTCAATGTCAGTGAAGGAAAGATTTTATTTCACTCATAGTTTGTAGAGGTTTCAGCCTGTAATTATCTGGCTCTGAGGAGGGTGGCATGGCAGAGGGGAAACAGTTGGTGGTGGGCAGAAAGTAGCAAAGCAACGAAGGGTGACCATAGCTCTTTCTATGACTTATCTCTTATCCAGTATACTTCGAGTGGCTAGCACTCACGCCATTAATCCTAGTGCCCTTGATACTAACATTGCAACATGAATCAACTCCAAAATTATATAGGCACTTCTGAAAAAAGCCCTACCTCTGTCTATGAGGCATTGGCAGGGGTTGGGGTTGAGCCATCTAAACACAAGCCATGACAAGAACTCTTCACTGAAAGTTCTTACTGTTTTGTTTTCTTTAATACTTTCAGGGTACTGTTCCATTATTCTCTGGCTTGCCTGCTTTGTGATGACAAATGGGCTGTTTTTCTTAGCCATATTCTTCTGTTGGTATCGTGCTTAATCTGGCTGATTTCATGACTTTTTCTTTCAACTTTGGTGGTTTTCAAGGGTGCCATTTCTATACCTTTTTAATTGATGTCCTTTAAAGTATTTCAATATTTGATTTGGTGTCTTTCACTAATTTAGGAATTTGTCAAGCATTTTAAAGGTTTTTTTTTGTACTTCATTCCCCTTTTTCAAAGACACCAGTTACATACGTATTAATTTTTCTGACATTGTCTCACAGCTTATATGTGGTGTGTACTGCTGTTTTTTTTTTTTTTTTCCCCCTTTCCTTTTTGTCCTTCAGTTAAGGTGTCTTCTGCTGTCATCAACCTTATTCTTCATTTTACTTTATCATTTATCTAATAATAGACTTGTTGAAGGTTTTATTACTCTTCATCATATTCCTGGTTCACCTATGTGTTGATAGCTGTATATAAATATATAAATATATGTGTGATATAACATGTTATTTCTATTGTAGCCTTCAGTATACTAATTAAAATTATTTTAAGTGTCCTTTGATAGTTTTGGCATCTGTGTCATAACTGAATTAGGTCTTTATTATTTTGTGTTTTTCTTATCATTTTATATTTCATGTGACTTGTTGAAAACTAAGAGTTATTTGTATTGATTTTTTAATGTCTGGAGATGTGCACATTTTTTTTTTTTTTGTCTTGTTAAACTTGTAGTGTAGAATTTCTGTTGACTGAGTTGAGTTCTATATTCCAACATTATTTTTTTTACTACTATGATGATGAGGGTTAAAGTGATGGCTGATTTTCTGGTATATGTGGGCAATCCTCATCTTAGACTAATTCTCATATGGTATAGTATGTTTTCCTTTCATCCTTGCAGACATAGTTCCAGGGAAAAGTGTTATGTTCTTGCCCTAGCTCATGATAGAGTTTTGTTTTTTTCCTTCCTATCATAGCTTTTTTTCTTTCTGAGGTAAAACTGAAAATATAATAGTAAGTAGAAAAACATAAGAAAATTCTATTGTTGTCATCTTTTTTACTTTAAAAGTTTGGGTCAGATTCTTGTTCAACACTGCACACATGCATGTTCATCACATAAGGAATATATGTATTACAAAGGTCAATCAATAGCTGTACATTTCCTATTTCATCCTTTTTTGTACTGAGCCCAATAAGCTAAGAGCAACTTTAAGAAATAATAAAAATAATGAAAAAAAAAAAAAAGAAACAAAACAAAGAGTAAGAGTAACTAAATAATTTTCAGGAATTGTAGGACACCACTTGCTAGCTTTTAACAATGTCCAGTTTGGCTTCCACCTGAAGAATATCTAGAAGTCTTAGCAATTGATGTTATCACCTCACAGTCCAAGAAAAACAGTTTTGCAAGATATCCCATGTTGACATCACATCTACTAAATAGTTACACATGCCATGGACTCAAATTGTTCCTTAATCTGTAAGAGTTTCTCTAGAGTTAGGAAACCAAGAAGATAGCAGAGGTTATCTCTTAGGCCCACATCTCTTTAGCTAACCCATGAAAAGCGGGCCTCCTTCGATTAGCAGCTGATCTACATCTCTGTGTCATAGTGGTCCCGGCAACTGCTCACACTAAAACCCTTTCCTATTCTCCCTAACTGCTTCACTTGATACATCTTGACTTCGTTGTTACTGTTTGGATGAGAATCACAAAATTGCTTAGCAGATCCAGCTAAGGTCGCATCTCTTTGTTTGGGGAACTGCTCAGATTTTGTGTAGTGACATTTCTACCAGTATGTGAGAATTTAGTTTTCTTACTCTTTTTTCAGTGTAGATTTATCCCTTAGGTAGTAGATGGTATATATTTCAGCTGTAGTCTGTTATTGGCTGCTGTTCCTTTCTTTTATTTCAGTGAATTACTGCCTGTTCACTTAGGCTAAAATTTAGTGTTTTTCTGTTTTTATTTTTTTAACATTTATCTTCAGATCAAGGCCTCTGTTCTGTGGGAGAAATAGTAAATAGTGGTGATATGTCTGGTTAGAATTTTGGACGTGTCTGCTATCCCTGCCTGCACTTAGGAAAAGTATTTTCCAGATTGTTCTTGATCTCAGTTAGCAACTGGGTAGGTTTTCTGGTTCAAAACTTGTAAAGGATGAAACACACCTATACCTGTTACTGAGCACTCCAAAGCTTCGTACTCACAATGCTGTTATATACCTAACTTTTAGAAACCTAATAAATATTTCCAGTAGACTCTTCTTACCAGGTTCTTCTTACACAGCATATGGTGTTATATGTACCAGGTTAGGAAATTGGGATCCGTTTTCAGCTGCAGGTACCTCTTCAGATTTGGATTAGCTATTTCTGTTGGGACTTCAGTTCACTTTTGGGTTCAAGGACACTGTTACTCTCCTATTTGACTACTTTTACTTATTTGTAGGTAAGTATGAAGCTCTTTCAGGCTGTTTTTCTACTCTGAGCTGTTACTTGAAATGGATTATTTAGTTGGCTAAAATATATTTCTGAATTCATGAACACTTCTCTTATACAGTTTTAAAATCTCGGTTTTACTAGATCTTATGAAATAAGTTGGAGCGTATCATTTGTTTCCATTTTTAAAGAAATTTATCTGCTTTTTTAAATGTTTGAACAGATATATGAAAACATCTAGATATTTATATTGCTTGGATATAAGGGGTGCTAATTTTTAATAAAATTTTAGTTTATTTCATAAGGAATAAGTTTTAAAAATTTGTTTTTCTATTTCTGTGCCAACTTGATAAAATTCCACTGTTGTCTTGGCTGTCACAATGGGTGAATAAATGTGTATCATATTATTTTTATTTATTTATTTTTTTAATAAATGTTTTTATTTTATTTTTTTTCTTGTTTCAGAACTTTTGTTTTTTTATTTTTATGGCTGGCTCAGCCTGCCCTGGTGCTGGGGATTGAACTGCAGTCCCTGCAGCCACCTAAGGTTTCCCAAGCAGGCACTTTAGACCACCGAGCCATCCTGCTGGGACCCAGTGTGTATCATATTATGTGAAGGAGAGAAACATGCATAAATAGTTACATCTGTTTTACTTGTATGTCTCCTAAGTTTCTTTCTACCTATAACTTCCCTGTATATTTTTCTTCCTGTAGTGAAACTAACTGGTAGGCAACTTTTTATATCCAGTTCAGTTAAACTAGCATGGGGCAACATCACAAAAGCAGAACAGGAGAAGCTGCTCAAATGCTGGTGAGGATGCTGTTTGGAGAAGCTCTTGGAACTATTGAAAGTTGCTGGTTCTTCTGGGCTGTTTGTTTTCTGTTAAATGGAGTTTTCTGATGAACATTGGAGAAACTTCAGTCCTCATCTTGAGCATTGCTTCCTGGCTCTTTGAGTGTAAGATGGTGCACTGTTCAGCCTCAGGGAGAAGCTCCTCACATTTGCTTTCCTGATGGGAATTAAGCTTTCCTCTTCTGTGGAGGACCTTGAGACCTCACTGTTGCTAAGGATGGCAGTGGTACTTTGGGGGAGCTTTGGCTCTTACTTTGTACATTTTTTCCTAGCTCAACTTCAGATCCCTCAGCCTGGTAGCACAGATCCTTCCTTACACTAGCATGAACTTTCTAGCTCCCACCACTGTACTTTGGTCCTTTCCAGCACAGGTCTGTGAAGCAGACCTGTATGGGACTTTCCTGTGGGCTGTAGGCCTCCAATTGAGCTTGTGGCAGGCATTGTTATGAGCTCTAGGTTTTCATCAGGACTCATTCAGGATATCAAGATCCAGGCTCTCAGCTGGATTCTTTATTGTTTAGTGTGTGGCTAGGTTTCCTGCACTACTTGTATATAATTTTTTGGATAATTCAGTATAAAATGCTATTATAAAATGTGTCCTGTATTATATTGTTTCCCTTGGAAAAAACAAAACAAAACAAACAAAAAACAAAAACAAAAAAACAGAAACCCAAGCCACAGCACTCCCTGATGCCTTCTCATAGTCATTATGTTGTACTACTTATCTGGATTCTTTCAGTGATGCTATATTCCTTTGTGGGCATGGTCCATGCTAGGTTTGTGGAGGGAATTCAATTCATGTTAGTGGTTTCAAGAGAAAAAGTTTCTCAATATTTTCTATGAAAAACAAATTGTTTGAAACATTTAAAGTTGATTAAATACAGTGATTTTTGTCAGAGACACATGATTTTAGTTTCTAGGCTTAATTTTTAATACAGCTAATCAGCAGAGATCCTCCATTTTCATTTTAATCCATTTTTAAATTGATGATAAAAGTTGTAATGTATTAATTTAATAAACTTGAATTATACCTCAAAAGTTTATACACTGTCTACTTTGTACTGTTTGATTCTCCATACAAATGCAGTATAGCCATTATCCCATATATTACAGATTAGGGAACATGAATTTCAAAGGGATATAACTTATATGCTTAACTTTAGAAAGGGAGTGGTAAGTACCACTGTGTTCTATATCTACTGTAGCACTTATGTACCTAAACACGCTGTCACATCATGCCAACCCTTTTTTGCTTATTGTGTTATATACTGTTTATGTCAGTCCAAGCATAGAAGAAAACAGAGTGAAATGTATTAAGTTGAAGATTCACTGAAAACTTCAAAGCATGTTGCTGTCAAATATAGCTCATGTTTTCTTCTGACAAAGTAATTTCAGTCAGAAGGAATTACTTATGCTGTCTAACAATACTTGCTTTGATGAGAGCAATAGAATTCTCTTTGACGCATCTATCACTGTGCCTCTGATGGCTTTTACCTCTGGATTTTCTAATGAATTTATATAGCACCTTGCTAAAAATAATTGACAGTGTGGATCCAAGGTGAATCCAGGGCAGAAAACTTTGAGCTAAAACTTACAGATATAAAACTAAGTGGTAGTTTTTGAGAAATCAAGATTAGCATGAGATAGTGGATCTGATGTTAGTACCCAGAAGAAATTGCTAAAGTGTAGATTCTCAGCCTTTGAGCTAGTAACTGTTTTTTTAATTATTAATATATATTTGCAATATAGTTTTATATTCCTTGTGTGCATTTGGTATATGTACATAACATTTCTTTTTTAAAATTAAAAAAATCTTTCATTTATTTATTTGATGCAGGATCTTGCTATGTAGCTCAGACTTGTAGTGATCCTCCTGTCTTAGCCTCCCTGTGCTGGGATTGCTGGCACATCGTGGGGTACCTGGGGATGAATCTGGGTCCTTGTGCTTGCCAGCCAGGCACTTAGACTACTGAGCTGTCTTGTGAGCCCTACATAACATTTCTTAGTTTCTGTGTTTCATCACTTTTTACTGCCTTCCCCACCCTTTTCTGTGTCTCTTGATCTCCATCCCACTTGATAAAGATCTAACCTCCCTACTTCCTGTTATCTTTATTTCACTCTTCATTTTTTTGTGGGTTTCCCATGTAAAGGAAACCATTCTACATTTAAGATTGGAAGTCTGATTTATTTCACTTAACATGATGATCTCAAAGAGCATTTGTTTTCCTCCAAGTGACTTGCTTATCACTTATCTTTATGACAGAGTAGTACTTAATCTTGTGTAAATACCATATATTTTTCATGCATTTATCTCTTGATGGACACATAGGTTGCTTCCAAGATTTAGCTATTATGGATTTTGCTGCTATAAATGTGAATATGCATGTATAATTATAATGCATTTTTAATCCTATTGGGAAGATGCCTAGAAGCAAAATAGCTCAGTCAAATGGGATTTCTAGGGGCAGCGTTTTGAAATAATGATTTCCATGGTATTTGTACTAGTTTACATTCTTTCAAAAAATGTACCAGGGTTCTTTTCCCACCTTTGCTCTAGCGCTTATTACTGATTTCTTGATAATGAGCAATTTTTGCCAGTAAGAACTTCAGTGTTCTTTTAAATATGTCTACCTACTAGAGAAATAGTGAGCATTCTTTCTTCCGGTATTTATTGCCCTGTTGTACTTCTGTGAAGTGTTTATTGTTTCTACTTGCCCAGTTCTGATTTGGCCTTTTTAGGAATCTGATTTCATTTTTTTTTTTTTTTTTTTTTTAGTTATTCTACAGATTAGTCCTCTGTCTGAAGATAAGGTGACAAAATTATTTTATATTCTTTAGCTTTTGTATTTCTCCTGTTTTTTTTTTTGTTACACAGAAATGTGACTTTAATGTGCTCTCGAATGCTGATTGTTAGTACTATTTCCTATGCAAACAGGGTTTGATTCAGAATGTCTGTGTATGTCCTTTGACTTCAAGAGCTATATCTATTTTATTATTCAGCAAGGTACATTTTTCTATTGTAACATTTAGTTCTTTATCCCATTTTGATTTTAGTTTAGTATATGATGACAGATGAGGGTCTGGATTCAATGTGCTGCATGTGGTCAGCCAGTTTTTCCAAACCATTTGTTAAAAAGGATAGGTTTTTTTTTTTTGGGGGGGGATGGAGGGGTTACTATTTGTCAAAGATCAAATAGTTACATGTACCTCATATTGTTTCTGCATTATTGATGCTCTTCCATTCATTTTCAAGTCAATTTTTGTGCGAGGACCATGCTGTTTTTTTTATCATTGCAGTTTTCTACTATAACTTCAAGTCCTAGATTGCAGTGCCTCTTCTTTAACTCTTTATACCAGGATTTACTTCACTCTTACAGATTTATTCTGGTTCCATATGAATTGTTACCTCCAGTTTTGTAAAGAGTGCTGTTGGTAATCTGATTGGGAATGTGGTAATCCTGTGTATCAGTTTTAGAAATGGCACTATTTGGACTATGTTACTTCTATTTTTGTTGTCCTCTTAGAATTCTTTTTTCAGAGTACTGTGCTTTTCATTGTCAAAGTCTTTTGTTTATTTAGTTAATTCCTAAGTATGTAATTCTTTATTCTTTTTCCAATTTATTTCTTGGGGTGTCCATTATTAGTGTGCAGGTAGGCCATTTTTGTTTGTTTGTTTGTTTGTTTTGAAACTTGGTTATTAAATTCTAGGAGTCTGTTGGTGGATACTTTCAGATCGTGTCATCTGCAAATGATAATTTGACTTTTTATATTAACAATTTCTTTTATTTTTCTTGACTAACTATTGTTGCTAATGATTGAATTATACCACATGAACAGGTGTGGTGATTAGTAGACATCCTAGTCTCGTTCCTGATTTTAGAGGTAAAACGTGAATTTTTCCCCATTGAATATATGTGGCATAAATGGCTTTTATTATATTGAGATAAAGTCTTATCCTTACTTCCCTTGATTTTTGTTGTTGTTGTTTTGTCTTTTTGAGACAGGGTCTTGCTGTGCAGTTCAGGCTGGCCTTGAGCTCACTTTTGTAGCCCAGGCTAGTCTCAAACTCACACTAATCGTCCTGCCTCAGCCTCGCAAGTGCTGAATTCCTTGGTGTTCTTAATGATGAAAGGTTGTCAGATTTCATCAGACTTCTGACTCTGAGAGGATTGTGATTTTTGTCCTTGCTTCTGTTTATGTGATGGATTAAATTTATTGATTTCCATATATTATACCATCTTTGTATCTCTGAGGTGAAACCGCTTGGTCATAATGTGTGAATTTTTTTGATTTGTTGCGTTATGCTTTGCTAATATTATTTAGGATTTTTTCTTCTATAGTCATTAAATAGGCCCATAACTCCTTTTCTTTTGATCTTTGTCCAGTTTTGGAATTGGAAATAGTAGCTTCCAGGATTATCTTTGGGAGTACTCCTTCTGGGTCAGTTTTATTAAAGAACTAGAGAAGTATTGGTGTTTGATCTTCCTGGAAATTTTTGTAGAATTCTGTAGTGAAATAATCTAGACCAGCAATTCTCAAACTGTGGGTCGTGACCCCAGCGGGGGTTGAATGACCAAAACACAGGGGTCACCTAAAACCATTGGAAAATACATATTTAAACCCATGCTATGCCATGATGAAATGTTATTTATTGGAATTAGTAATAAATGTTTCTCAACATATAATTAAATATTGTTTTTGTGATTTATCACTGTTTAAATTATGTTTGATTTGTAGCAATGAGAATACATAATGTATATGAGGTATTTACATTCTGAATCATAACTGTAGCAAAATTACAGTTTTGAAGGAGCCACCAAAATTATTCCTTGGTTTGGGGTCACTGCAACATGAAGAACTGTATTGCAGGGTCACAGTATTAGAAAGGTTGAGAACCACTGATCTAGGCTTTTTGTAAGCTTCTGTTTAATTTCCACTTCATTTTCTTTTCCTTGTTCCATCCTCCTTCCTTCCTTCCTTCCTTCCTTCCTTCCTTCCTTCCTTCCTTCCTTCCTTTTTTTTGTATTTTAAGAAATGGTCTATAGGGTGTTCAGGGTCTTATTACTAGATGGGACTCCTAGTGGTCCACCTGCTTACAGCCTCCCAAGAGCTTGGATTACAGGCGCGCACCACTGTGCCCAGTCTCAGTTGCTGTCACCATGCCCTGGAGGTCTGGCTGGTACAGCAGGCCTGGGTATTGAGCCCCTGGCCCCTGCACCTGCTTGCAGGCCCTTTAATCTGCTGAGCCATTTGGCTGGCCCTTCTGCTTCAATTTCATTGCTTGTTGTTAGATTATTCAGAGTTTCAAAATATTATTTCAGCTTTGATAATTCATATATATCCAGCAATCTGTCCTCTTCTTTTGAATTCTCTAATTTATTGGTGTTGTTTGTGAAATGTGTGTGTGTGTATATATATAATCTAATTATATATACATGTGTATTGTGCATTATATATGCATTGCATGCAGTGTCTGTTAATTCTCCTGTTTTATTTCTAGTTATGTTTGTTTGAGATTTTTTCTTTTTTCTATGTATTTGGCACAGGATCTCACTATGCAGTTCGGACTCAATGATCCTCCTGCTTCAGCCTCCTCAGTGCAGGAATTATAGGTATGTGCCACCATGCCTGGCCTTGGTGCTTAGTTTGATGTACTAAGGATTCTGGGGTCAGCATGGCATGTGGTATCAGGGATTGAACCTGAGTCCTCATGCTTGCTTAAACAGGTGCTTACACCACTAGTTATCTCACCATTCCTGCTTGGGTTTTTTTTCTTTCTTCTTTGATATATTGGCTGTTTACCTATTTTATTCATTCTTTAAAAGAACCAACTCTTTGACGCAATAATTTTGCTGTGGGAGTGTCTCAGTTTCATTAATTTTTTTGCTCTGATCTTTATAATTTTCTACTTTGTACTAGTTTTAGTTGTACCTTTCTTGTATTTCTAGAACCTTGAGGTGAATTATTAGGTTTTTATTAGACTCAATGTATTTTGTAGTGTGGACATTCACAGATCTAAATTTCCCAATATTGCTTTCAGTAGTTCCCATAATTTCTAGTATGTTGTCTTGACATTATCGTTTAGTTCTAAAAATGTTTATTACTTCATTGATTTATGTTGTCCATTGTTTCATTAAGAGTGCATTGTTGGGCTGGAAATACAATGTAGAGAGAGAAAGAAATTGTTCATTTACTATACATTTGCATAATTTATGTGTTTTCGTTTGCCACTAATTTCTACATTTGTTGCACTATGTTCTGATAATATGCATGGTAAAATTTCAAATTCTTTTGTCTTTAAGATTCATTTAGACAAGTCAGCTGTAATTCCAATGAATTTTTACCTTAATAAGTAAATCATTTCTTTCTTCAAAAATTTAAGATTCTGTTTTCTTGTGAAGACTTCCAGGATTTTGACTTTAATGAGTCCTGGAGAAATTCCTGTTTATTTCTGTGTTTGTCTGCAGGCTATTTTCAAATTTCATAGGGCTCACTTTCCTGTATATTATTTTCTTATGTCTTTTTTTGGAAAGTTTCATTACTGTTACAGTAAAGAAGTTTTTCTTGCATTTTTACTGCCTTCTGAGTTTTGCTATTAATCTTAGTTATTTTTTTAACTTGGTCTAAGAGCTGTTGAATCCTTTCTTTTTATTTTTCCATGTTCTTCTCTTTCTAAAGTATCTGTCATTAGTTGATCACTGGCAAAAGCCCTGTCTTCTAGTTCTAGCACTGTTCCTACTTTGGTCACCTTTGTTGTTCATTATATATGTATGAATATATACATATGCGTATATATATAAATATAATTTCATTTTATTTTAATTAATTAATTTTGTACTGGGAATTGAACTCAGGACTTCATGCTTTCTAGGCAGGTGCTGTGACACTGAGCTGTATCCCCAAGTCCTCAGTAGAATATTTAACACACTGTACTGATAATTTCTGTTTGGAGCAGTTTACAGACTTTGTGTTGTGTTTTACACATTTATATTTTGTGTTTTGTTAAGTGCTGCTGGCTTTTAAGTAGACTTGCTGATTGTCTTATTTGGCCCAAACAACCATTTACTTTTATTTTCTCTATGTTTATGAAATACCTTATGTATCTGTTTTGTTTCTTCCCTGATATTATTTTAAATAATTCAGGTATGTGTCTTTTTATTTCATTCCCTTCAATGCCTCATGATTCATCTTCCAGGACATCTGGGAGTCTTCAGAGGCTTTTTGTTGAATTATCTTTAAGAGTTTCTATATTTTATATGACAGAAAGACTGGAAACAGTTTATTTGTTCAATTATGCATCCTGAAATAATTTTGAACATTATAATATCTGAGGCATCAAATATTAATATATAGAAGAAATATTTCCTTCATGTTTGGTATGTAAACTCCTGGAACAGAAAGAGATCCAGATGTGTTGTTGAATTACGTGATGTGATAAAACATTGGGAAGCACAAGACTGATATGCCATCCACCTGTGATCCATTTCATACAGATGATTATCCATACCTGTGTTATACCAAAGCGCACTAACAATAGTAATGCACAAATTTCTGTGTGTACTTACTTTTTCATTATATTGAAAGATGCTTGAGGTTTAAGAGTAAACAGCTACTACACTCACGTTTTCTTTACAGAGTTCACTGAAATACTCTAGACACTAGACCCCCAAGAAAAGGCATTTGATATATTAACCCTTTCTACTTTCTACTGGATGTATAAAAGATTAATAAGATGGATTTAACCGAGGTCACTCCCTGAAGGCATGCAGAAACATTGAATAATTGAGAACTGACATGTTTTTTTTCTCTTTGTGTTTTCTTGTCTAGATATTCAAGATGTTTTCCTGTAGTGTGTCATCCCTAAGTTTACTCTTAACATTCATCTTAAAACCCACTGAAATACTGAATTTTTTCTGGGGGGGGCATCCAACATTGAGAAAGTTTTAGAAATTTAAATTTCTAGTTAGTTCTTTTGCTATATTCTGTTGAAAAATGTCTGGCTTCAAAGATTTATTCAAATGTTTCATATACAAGGCAAGTTCTGGACTGAGGAAAATATTTCAAGGGTGGCTTAGTCGGGTGACCCACTAACTCTATTGCAAGTCTTGAGTCTAATGAGACGATTAGAGAATCTGGCCTTTTTTCAGTTGCCCCAGTTTGGGGCTTTATTTGCATTTCTTGGCTTTCTTTATTGAGCCTGACACTGCAGCCAGACTGTAACCCTCTTTTAGCTGTATTTGCTTAAACTTTATCATGTTTCCTCAAGAAGGGAAAGGCTTTCAGAAAGTTTCATTTACATTTTGAGTTAAGTTTATGCCTGATTATGTAATTTGGGACATTTTGAGTCTATGGTTAATAAATTAATGATGCCCAATTAAAAAATATCACAGACATGTTAAAAAAGAGGATGCAATGAAAATGTCAGTATGTAGGTTGAAATTGAGTTTATTCAGGATGTTACAGTGGGGATGTCATAGGATTCGGGGGGGGGGATTAATGTACTGAAATGTGAACTCTGGATATCTGTTGACTTTATAGCTGCACTTCTGCTACCAAACCTCAGGTTTTTCATGAATTTAAAGTGTATAATGATTCTACTTACGTTGTGATTTATTGGTATAATGGTATAATTTGCCCATGTTTTTTTAGCAGAGTATCTGTCCATAAGTGTTTAATAAATGTTACTTCATTTCTAATTGGTCTTACTTTCACACACAGCTAAAATAACAAGCATCATACTAAAGAACTGTGAGCATATCATCAATTAGGTATTTAATCTGCAGAATTTAGGTTTAAAATTCACTTGTTTGCCCTTAGTTACATTTCTACTACATTTATTTTTCTTTTAAATTTCCCACTCTGTTGCATAAGCAACTGCCTAAAACACTGAGCTACAGTTGAATCACTTTCTCTTTGTATACTAAATCTAAAAGGCAGAAGGAAGCAAAATCTTGAATATAGCCCATTTTAACAAATTCTGTAAAGTTTACCTCATAGATAATCTATAGGAGCTACAAAGCAAAATCTCAATAAATTTTGATAACTGAAGACACTATGGACTAGTTTGATAGTCTCACATAACCGAATTCTGTAGTCCACACATACCCTGGGTCAGAGTGAAAATGAATCAGTGAGATGTAATATTCAAGTGAATCTAGTGATTCCATTATCATTTACAGCAAATTATCTTTGTGTATCTGTAAAGCCATTCCTATAAAATACTGGTTAATGTTTAAAATGTAATAGTTTCTTAAAATAGTGTTTTCAGCACTTGAGTTTGTACAAACATAAGATATTTTGCTATAAATTTTCAGAGAGTTAACAAGATTGGAGGATAAACCAGGATTTCAAGATGATACATCACTGGAACAGATAATTGTTAAAATCATGTAGGATAGAAGGGGAAGTGAGATAGTTCATTGGACTAAGCACTTGTTTAGGCAAGTACAGGGGCCGCGGGTTTGATACCTTCACATGTAGTGTTAGCCCCATCCCTGTTTGCACAGGGCCTGCAATAAGACTCTGGGCTTGGTAGCACGTACCTGTAACTCCACTGCTGGGGAGGCTGAAAATAGGAAGATGACCACAAGTTCTAGCTGCACAGTAAGGTCCTGCACACACACACACACACACACACACACACTGTGATACAGGATAGACTTTTAAAGAGTTTCTCATAAAACAGTGTGAGAGTTAAGAGAACAAGATTACCTTAGTGTTGTGTTAAGGAAGCATGGGATTCAAAAAGTGGTGATGTTTTAGTGACCATATAGAACATAGCAAAAGATACAGTTCACAAACAGAAGGGTTTTTAACCACAATACCCTAAGCAAATAACTGGAGGCTAGAAGCATTTACTAAATCATATAATTCAGTATACATGTGATTAACAATAAAGTGTTAAGATTTGAATGTATACAAAGACCATTGAATAATGAACTATAATTTGTATCATTCTCACATATTCAGTGTTACAACCATTTCATAGGGTATTCTAATTATAGGATGTAATGTCATCTTGTACACAGTATTTAATTGTTCTCTGTGTATTATTCACAGAACAGAATAAAGATGGTTGACAGCAATTTCATTTCTGTTGATGTTAAAACTTTTTACTCACTTAAACGGCAATCTTGAGTCATGAACGAAATAGAACATCTTACAAATATTCATACAATACTATTCTAAAAGAGAAATGCAATTTTAAATATTATTACTGGGAAAGCTAAGTGTATCTTCTAAGACAACTAATCTATATTACAGGTATTTTAGAGTCTAAAGATTACTTACGTGGGACATTGCATTATTCTCCACAGTCCTGAGAGCATAAAAATCTTAAATTCTAATAACATTTTCTTTCTTTCTTTTTTTTTTTTTTTTGTCTTTTTGAGACAGGGTCTCGCTATTCAGTTGAGGCTGGCCTTGAGCTCACTTTTGTAGCCCAGGCTGGTCTCGAACTCACACCAATCCTCTGCCTCAGCCTCCCAAGTGCTGGGATTACAGGCATGAGCCACCACGCCCGGCTTTAATAACATTTTCAATGACAGTGTTTTTAATAGAAAATTAAAAGATTATGTATTTCTTCCTCTTAGTCAAAAAAAAAAAGATTAATATTTTTGTGTAAGTTCTTAATGCACCCCTTGAAGAAAATCGAATCTGCATTTTTGTAACTGTGGAAGAGGACTTTCAAACTTCATATTTCTTTTAGCACTGGTGAAAGCATCCTGTAATTACCAAGGTTAGGCTTCAACTTTTACTTTTTAGCAGTAAGAGCTATCTGGAAACAAATTGAACATGTGTGAAACATGGAGTATGAAAACTGGGGAAAGTTATATATTAGAATTATTTAGAAGTAAAAATGACTAAATGTAGCATTCATCATAATAATCTAAATATATCATCAGTTAATTCAATGTGAATTAGTAATTTGCACTCAAAAGATGATTACATACAAGAAAGATATACCTAAAGAGACACATTATGAATCACCCATGCTTGTACACTATTGAAGATTAATAACCAAGAGTGGAGAACACAGTGTATGCCATTTTGAACAAAGCAAATTCCCCAGTGAATAGGAGAAAATTAGAAATCTTTTCTGAAGTTTTCAACTGCAAAAAATTTGGTATCCAGTGACAATTAAAGATTTGCAAATATTTGGAGAATATCCTGGAATTATTGCTAGATTCTAGATAATTTCTAGTAAGTATATCTTCTTTTAAAATATTTAGAGGTTAATTAAAGATTTATAACAGTATCTTACTATTTTTAAGGCAACAACAAAAAAAAGTAGAAAGAAGTAACAGTACATAAGATCATACTTATCTATGAAAATTTACCAACTTGATGAAAATACACAAACTGCAGAAGGGAAACGTCGTTACCTGAATCTACAGATTCAAAACACAAAAGGTAGAAGACAAACTGGCATTAAAAAACTGGCATTAGATGTGAAAGGTTTTTTTTTTTTTTTGCCTTAATAACAGTTAATTGTTTAATTTTGTTGTTTTTTTAAAGAAAGTACAAAATAGAAGCAAAACATAAATTACAGGAATTTGATTCCCAGTCCTGCATGCCATGCCAGCTCTCCCTGTGGGGCACGTTGAGCAGGTGACCAAGTCCAGGCATGGTGTCGCATGCCTATTATCCCTGCAGTGGGGAGGTTGAAAGTAGGAGGATCACTACAAGTTGGAGCTGCATAGTGAGAACCTGTACCAAATGCATTTTTAAAAAATAGATTATAGACAGAGAATTTCACTAAACAAAATAATATGAACGTCACAGTATTTGTTGTAATGCCTAGTGTTGTTTTCAAATTAGTTGTTCATATTACTGGATATGTGCATGTAAAATTGAAAGAAGAAAGAGAAAGAAAAAAAAAACAGAAAAAAATATGTTTAAGAAACTGAGAAGGAAAAAAGAACAATTAAAAAAAAAAAGAGGACAAAACAACTTTCTTTTCATAGAGCAATGGAAATCCACAGTATAGTTGCCCAAACCCCTATTTATATATTTCTTTCATATATTTCTATTCCCCTCCTGTCTTTCTCCTCAATTCAGTAATTCCCTCCTTTTGAACAGGCTCATTCCTTTTCCCCAATATCTGTTGTACCTTTCAGATTCCATTTTGTCTTTTAGTTTCACACGCTAAGCATGTAATACAGTGTTTTCACATGTGGGTCTGATTTATTTCACTTGAGTATGGTCTCCAGTTGCATCTATTTACTGATAAAAGCCTCAAACTCTTTATAGCTGAATACTACTCTATTGTGTAAAAATACTGCATCTTCTTTGTCTGTTCCTCAGTTGATGGGCATTTGGATGGCTTCCAAACTTTAACTATGACAAATCACACTGCTATAAACATGGGTTCACATAGATCACTATGATATGTTTTCAGTTCTGGAAAGTTTTGATCTCTTTTATTCTTTTTAACTCAGATGGGTGACAGTTATTGGACATTGAATCCTACTGAAATATAATTCCCAAGCTTTAGTTCATATATTATTTAAAAAGGGAGTTCCCTCAATCTCTTAAGTTATCTAGGACTGGCTTAACCTTGTGTTGGTCCTACCTCAGCTTCTCAGCGTGTCATTATTATGGGTATGCACCATTAAACAAGGACAGATGTGAGATTTTTAAAAATTATAAACTCTTAGTATTTGTTGTTTTCTATGCTTTTCTTAGTCTCATCTGTGTAAAGGGAATAAGTACTGTTTGTAATGTACATAAAAGTTTAAAAAAACCTTTGCAGTTATACACAAAGTTTATACACACACAAGCAATTCTCAAGTCTGTGGAATCTCATTTTTTACAGACCACTCAAGATCATCTGAAATTAATTCTTCTCATGCCTGTGGACTTGTTGAGGTGCATTTTAGCTCCTGGAATCTATTTTTATGCCTTAACAGAATGCCTCTCTTGTATAATTGAGCCATAGTTTTATTTATTTTTTTATGAGCAGAATAGATTAGGGCAAAGAAAGCTCCTGCCTGAGAGAGGGACAGAAAGAGAGACCCCCCAGTCATCGTTTTTTAAACAGTAACTTTTTCACTTCCTTAATCTCTAAATTACCAGTAACTTTACTATAACTAGTTGAGAATTTCAGCAACTCCCACATAACTCCAGTTGCCTTTCGAATAACTCAAGCATCATAACCCAAGTGTAGCAGCTGAGTTACCAACTTTTGCTACAGGTGGAAAGTTTTTGGACTAACTTTTGTAGAACTAACTCAAAATAGGAATTCCCTTAGTAGAGTGCAATATAATATGTTAGTCATTCTATGTTACTTGAATATTTCTGTGAAATGATAGCAGCATTGCTGGAGAATGATTATCTGACAATGACTTAATAATTAAGCTGTGTGGTGAAAAGTACTACATAATCATATGGTAAGCATGCTTTTCCATTATGCTCATTTGGCATTCCATAAAGAGAGTAGTTCAATAAACAAATTCTTGCCAAATTGAGACCTTGCAGTGTGTTTCATACGTATTTAACCTGATATATATCATTTTAAAACTAGTAGATCTGTCTGAATTACGCACAGAGCTCCGAAAGTGTTTTGGCTCTTGATATTTTACTTGGTACCAAAGAACTGCATGAAAAGGCAAGAAAGTGCTTCACACTAAAGTCTGAGTTTTCATAGCAGTTTGACAAGCTAAGCCTTTTTTTCCAGGGCTGACCACACTTACTGTTATCTGACAATGGAGGAATTGTTTCTACCCTAATAAGTGTGCAGAGCTCACTTTTCTCAGCATTATTAAATCTGCTAAGATCTAAAGATCTGCTCAAGCAAAGGTCTATTCAGAGCTTCTTAAGGCAAAGTGTGTGTCAATTCTTTGTTTCTGTATTTCTATATTAAGAGTGGAAAATCTGAAGAATGAGGAGTAAAAGATACTAATTTTGGACCTTGTTTTGATTAATGTTGGTTGCCTACTTGATTGGATTAGGAAACTCCTGGAACCAGGTATGGAAGTATATACCTTTGATTCCAACACTCTTGGGGGCTGAAGGACAAAAATTTTGCAAGTTTCAGCCTAGACTGGGAAGCTTAGCCACTTAATAAAATCTTGATTTAAATAATAATAATTAAAAAATTGTTAGGCATGTAGCTTGGTGTGAAGGCCCTGCGTTCAACCCAGAGTTACCCACCACTCTCTTCCCCCCACTCCCCATAAAAAGAGAAAGGAAAGCTTCTGGAGAGATGGTTGTATTGTGATGGCATTGATCTTGTCAGTGGGTTTTTCTATTGCTGAATGGGCTGCTAGGGAGGAAGATGTCATGGGGGTATATCTCGGAGGTCTGTATTTGGCCCTGGCCCCTGCTTCTTCAAGATCTTCCCTGATATTTGCTTCCTAGATGACCTGTGTTGAGTAAGTTTTTCTTCTATTACACACTTTTGTCAAAAATCTTCCTACCTTGGAGTAAGCCAATCCTCTGAAATTATGAGGCAGAATATTGTTAAGTTACAGTTTTCTGGTGTTTTGTCCTAGTTACAGGAAACTTCACTAATAGAAACCTCTTAGAGCACATAAACTCATACCATATCTGAATTACTCCTCCCTTAAGAATCCCTGTATGAGGCTATCGGGGCAGGCTGGAAAAATATGGGCAGCATGGTAGAAGTGGGGACCTAAGACATTTTGTTCTCCATGTAATGTACTTGTGCCTTCAAGTGATATTCAGGTCCAGTCACATACATAGTACTTCTGTTTCACTATGGAATTTGTCCTATTATATGAGCTTAATGATTCTGTAGGTCAGATTTATAACACTGCTTCATATTGGGAAGTTTAGATACATGGCAACTTCGGCGGCCCATGATTGAGCAATGTAGCAATTCAGTAGTTTATAGAAGAATGGTTATCTTCAGATGGTACAGGGCTTCAGAATCTTAAACATCCATATTGCAGTCCTCTACAACTGCTAAGACTCCAGGCAACATTTCTTTACCCATGATACTTCAGGAACAACAGATTCTGCTGGATCTCATGGTCCACATGGAATAGCAGCTTGCATAGCAGCTTGAACCTGTTGTAAAACCTTCTCTTATTTTGAGCCTTATATAAAAATAGTATTTTTTTGGTCATTTGACAAATGAGCCAGAAAAACATATCTAAATGAAGAATATGTTGCCTCCAAAAGAGAGTCTCACTAGAAATTGTGATTTTATGTGAATTATAGAAGGGTTCAGATGAAATAATGTAGCTTTCACCTGAGAAGGTATAACATTTCCCATACCATTTGGGGTACCTGGATTTCACTGAGGTAGAAAAGGTCTGAATTTCTGTTGGGATGATATCTTAATATTTGCTATGCAGATATCACCTAAATACGGTTTTAAAAATTGAAATAAGATTTTTAAATCCTCTTTGGTTCTGTACCCATTTTTTTTTCCATTGTAAAAATCCAGCACAAATTAGAATTATAGATGTCTGTTTGAAAATGTGATCTGTCAATTTAGCGTTTTCCACCAACTCATGGAGCAGAAACTTTCACAGGCTTCACAATCTTCTGCTTAGGTGCTGCCTTGGGGGGAGCCTTAGCAGCAGCCATTGCAGTCTTCTTAGATGCTTGCTTTGCCTTTTTTGCTTCCTTGGCAGCCCTGATAGCTTGTTCTCTTTGGGCCTTTCTAACTTCTGGTTTCTGATTCCTCTTGGCCATTATGTCAGCAGGAGATGCACCAGTGATGTCCCTCTGAAATTTGATGGCTCGTCGTTTTCTTTTCTTTTGAATTTCTTCTGACTGTCCCATTTTGTGCTTCCTTCTGTAGAGGACTGTCCAGTTTATTTGCCAAGCATTTCTCTTGGAAAGGAATGCAGACTTGCATTTTGCATTCAGAAACTGGAAAACCTTCCCGTCGGTCGTGGCGTAGCACCTCCTGTGTCCCGGGTAGATCTTGTACCCACTGAAGCTACACAGCGCAACCTTCATGGTGGCAGCTGACAACTGAGGCGGAAGATGGCGAAAAGCTCTATACCCATTTTTATGTACACATTTGGTTGAATATTTTACTTATTTCACTTTTAAATATTAAAATCAGAAATAGAAACAAAGTGAAAAACCAAGTACTATCTTTTCTTGTAGTGTGTAATAAAAATTTGACTAAACAACAGTAAGTGTTGTATGCAAATGCGAATTCCCAGGCCAGAGGATTGGCAGACTAAGACATTTCTGTTCTTTCAATGCCCTGCAGAAAGGAGTGCTTCAGGGAGGTGTAGCTATTTGCTACCTGTGCTTGAGTTTCTGGAGATAGAAGTTAACATCTGTTCTCTTTAAATATGGCAAATATTAGAACAGAATTCCTTGGAAAGAACTGGACAGTTGGGTAGAAGCCATTCAGTTGATTAGGCAGTGTACATTTCCCAAGATTTGGGAATTTTGAAACCTCCTAAAACCTTGAAAGAATAGCGCAGAAGGAGAGCTTTTGATCTCAGCTAACTACCTGTAAGGCAGTCCAAAGGAAGGTCTCAAGTTATTTTCCACATAATTGGGTTTAATGTGACAATAAACAAATGGAAGTACTGAGGTCAATTAAGATTGAACTCAAAATTTATTCAATATATCATTTTTAAAAAATATTATATGTCTTCATTAGAATTATATATTTCCTGATGTTGTTTCCACTTGGAAAGCTGGGTAGTTGCTACAAAACATTATGGCTTGAGGGTAAAATGAAGGATTTGTGAAGTGGACTGAAGTTAACAGTTGAATTTCTGTTTCACTAGCAAAGTGGGAAAATATTTCAAAGTGAGACCAAATCTAGGGTATAATTCTCCCCCCCCCCTTTTTTTTTTGTATTTTTCAGTACATGGTCTATAGTATCCCACTATGTAGATCTGACTCATAGTGATCCTCCTGTTATCAGCCTTAAAGTGATGGGATTACAGGTGCATGCTACCATGTCCCACCTCAGTTGCCTTCTCAGCATGCCCTGTGGGCAGGGCCAACATGACACACCTGAGATCGAACCCCTGAGATATAATTCTGATGCAACAAAAATTCAATGTTTATGAAGATTAGGGAGTTAATGGATAGTTCCACGTTGATGTTTTGATGTGTGTGTAGGGCTTGTCCAGTTGTGTTTGTCTCAAGAGACTCCCAATAGTAAGTCTTAATATAGTATTTTAAACTTGTTTCACAAGTAGCAAGAGGCTGAACTTGGATGAGCCAAGATTATATGCGTAAGTAGAACTGGTACAGGCTGAAAATAATTAGAATGAATTGGAAAGGTGAGATACCAGAGTCAAAGAATTTAGTTTGAAAGTGGTGCCAGTTACAGTAAAAAGTTGAAAGAAAGTTAAGTCTAGCAAAAATAATATAAGACATTTGCAAATAAAGTATTTAAATGTTCAAACTGACTGATTGGAACACATCTTTCAAAATGCTTCATTGATTGGTGTACATATGAATAAAATGTGTATAATTGTAGCATTTCAGGGCTATTAAATAGCTGACCCTACCCCCAAATGAAATAAGACCAAATAAATTTAGAAGTCTGTGAACCAGCTAAAGAACCTAGCTTGAGGCTAGAATTTAGTAAATGTTTGTTGGGTAAGTTAATGGAATCAGAAGGCACACACCTCAGGTAAGTTGCCTCTTTTGTGCCTGCCTCAATTTGTCTGTTTCTTATGAAGAAACTCTTGAGTTGTTACTCATGGAGTAAATACATGCTTAGATGGCAAATATAGAAGCATCCTTTTAAATAAAATATGTCACTGTGTAAAGCCAGTATCATTGTAGCTTTTTTTATTAAGAAGTTCTAAAATATTTTTAGTCAAAAATGTAAAACAAATTTATTTTAGTTTTCTAAGTAGAAATTCCAGCAAAGTTCTCGTTTTTGAACATGTTGTTTTTAAATTCCAGGAAATGTTGCATACATTGGAACCACTTGTTAGTTGAACTTTCAGGATGCTTGTAGAGTACATTTAATTGGATCTATAAAAGTAATTCCCCAAAGGATATATCTCTGGCCATTTTAGAGAAACCAATTTAGAGCACACCAAAGGCAGAAAATCCTGCAAGAGTTTTCCTTTACTTCATTTAAAATTTAAACTCGAAAGATTTTGGAAGGAAGCTTTTACTTGGATGTCATTTTTTTCCCCATTGAGTCCCTTGAAAATACAATCCTATTTCACTTCATGTGATTTCTTGCATATTCCCAGACATTTTTATATTTGTGAATAATGATGTGCCTCCCAAGAAATACTAAAATTTCTATTCAATCTGTGTGATGTCAGTGATGGGTCAGTGTTTTCATCCAGTAAACTGGATTTCAATATCCATAAACATTAGGTTTAAAATATCTTAAAATATTTTTTAAAAAATTTTATTTGCATTTATTTTATAATTAATTTATTCCTGTGCTATAAGTTTTTGTTTCTTCAGTTTCTTCTGGGATATCTTTTTCTTCTGTGCAACCTCCTCCTCTGGCTTAGGAACAATTTGTTCCTTTTCAGTAAAAATCATCTCAATATGGCAGGGGAGCTTATGTATGGGTTAATCTGACCACAAGCTCTGTAAGTACGGCGGTGCATCTTGGGTGCTTTGTTCACCTGGATATGTTCAATAACCAGAGAATCTACATCTAAACCCTTAAATTCAGCATTACTCTCTGCATTTTTAAGCATGTGCAACAAAAATTCAGCACTCTTTTTGGGCCACTGACCCTGTGTCCAGCCCCACGTTTGGCCTGGGCACACCTACCAACTCCACCATTGTAACATCGGAATGGCACACACTGCTTCTTTAATGTGACATCCTTCAGATACTTGGTGGCCTTTTGGATATGCATACCCCTGATGGCCTGGGCAGTTTCATGTGTATTCTTAAAATGAAAGCGAAGATTTGAGCCTCTTGATTTGCATGATTTTGTGGGGTTTTCTGGGTTGAGAGAGAGTAGCGAACCATTTTCATAGGATACCACAGGACGCTTACAGGAAGAGCTTAAAATATTTTTTGTGATGATGGTTTCTTGACCAACAGTAACATTACAAGTTGGGAAGGCATAATACCAGCATTGTTTACTTGTTTATTTTGAACTTTTCTATATTTCAGTCTTATCTGATAGGAATTCAGGTAGACAGTTAAATTAGACAAAAGAGAAACAAGTGAGGTATGAAAGAAGTAAATAGCTTGAATAATCTATACGTTAGCTAATCAACCTACCAATTTTTCAACATTGATTGAATTCACCAACCATGAAATAGAGTCCTGTAAAGTTTTCCTAACTAAACCCCTTAACTTTATTTGCTTTCCTGTTAAAAAAAAAAATTGCCCAAAATTGTGCAGTTTGCAGACCAAATACTAACTTAAAGTACAACAGGGGTGGCATAAGCAGAAAATAGAACAAGCAAGCATTTTGGAAAACTTTAGCAGTGTCAGCAATGGTACTTGTTACAAATGGTAGACTATGTGTTCAAGTTTGACTGAGGTCCTGAACACCAGAACTTTTCTTCCATAGATGATTCATGGGGTAAGTTAGGTCAACATAGGTTTTTTTGGTTTGCAACAAAAGATAGACTAAATCATGTCTCCCATGTATCTTTACGCATTTATTGTACAGGAGCAATGTTTATCAGTTTGACTTTAATCATATTTATCTCTATGACTTTTTAGAATAAGTTGCATATAGTAAATATATATTTAAATATATAAGACCAGACCTGGTGATGAGTCTTTTAAGGAACACATTATAGTCTTTTAAAATCCCAAAGGGCAACATTTTTCTTATTAAGAAAACAGAGGGCCAACAACATAGCTCAAAAGAATAAGCACCTGCTTATGCAAGTGTAGGGAGTAGGGTTTGATCCTCAGCACCACAGGCCACGCCAACCCTGGCCCAGAGGATACTGAACTGGCCATGGAGACTAGGTATGGTGGCACATGCCTGTAATCCTAGTGCCGGGGAAGCTGAAAACAGGATTGCTACAAGTCTGGCCTGCATAGTGAGACCAAATGCATTAAAAAAAAGAATTGTTATCAACCACTAGGCATAAAAAAGTAAAGCTAGATTAGTATGCTGAAATGTAAAAGGCTTAAATCAACAGCTTCCTACATTGGCTGGTTCTGCCAATAACCCACTACAGTTATGACTGTGTATACAACTAATTTCTCTTAGTTTAAGGAGAAGAAAATTTTGTACCAGTCATGATTAAAAAAATTATCATGTCTAAATCCTGTGCTCTGAGTAACTAGTATGAGGACATTATGCATTGTATCTATTTTTGGGAAGGTACTACTAATGTGTTTTGAAACTGTTGCATTATTATTTCTTTTTAAAAGTAATTTTAAAAAGGAATGAATATAGTTGAGCAAAGTCACAAAATCCTGGATCTAGAGAAAGGGGAAAAAGTTCACACAACATCCAGCCAAAGTGTAATATTTGTTTTATATATATATATATTTTGTTGTTGTTGTTTTTGTTTTTGTTTTGTTTTATTTATTTTGAACAAGGTCTCCCTGTTTGTTTCAGGCTTGTTCTCAATTCCCTGTGTGGTCCATGGTGGTCTATAACTCACATTGCTTCCTGGCCACAGCCTTCCATGTTCTGGAATTAAGTGTAGAATACCACATTTCTCAAAATGATGCCAGAACATGGTTTTGTCATTGTTTATTATTCTTCCATCAGTTGTTTCCAAGGGGAAAGGGCATAGGAGGGTAGAAGGGAATAAAATAAGAGTAAAAAGGGTGAGATGAAAGCAAAATTTGTAAATGAAAAGGGGAAGATGGATTGAAAAGAGAAGGGACTGAGAAGAAAAGGAATTAAGATATATCATGTATGAGTAACAATTCCCTGTGATGAATGTGAAATTTATGCATATCTAAATTGTGCCAGTAAGCCTAATTTAACAAAAAAATTCTTTAACAAAAGATCACGAAAAAATTCACAATAACCAAATGGTGAAAGAAGGTTATTCCTTGTTTACTTTGTAAAGGTTGGTATCATCTGTTTGAAGCCCTGATTCAACCCTTACAGTCCAAAAATGCTTGCAAGGTATCGAAGAGTAATTGAGTGATGGAGAAGAAAACACACTTCAATAACATGGTTGTTCAGGAACTGTAAGTAGAGACCTAAAACTAGAATATGCTAAAACCCCAGGAAAGGAAAAAGGTAGAAAGGAAGTAAACAGTATGGAGGATATGTGTACCTTCTAGGACACTCTCTTAAGTCACCTGCCTGCAGACCACCTGAGGTCTGTTCTACCAAAGAGATTCACAGGTACCTTTCTGCAGCCAAGCGTCCCTGCGTTTACTCCTTCTCAGGCCATATGATATGAGCATCACAGTGTGTTATGGTTTATGTCTAGTTGTCCCCGCAAAGCCTCATGTAGTCATTGGGTGGGGACTTCTAGAGTTTGAGACTTGATCTGTGATCCCTGGGATTATGGGTTTTAGTACTGATGGGATTATGGGTCAAAGTACTTCTGGGATTATGGGTGTAGTCTAAGGCAGAGGCTAAGTTGGAGAGCCTGGATGTAATATAAAGAGAGGCAGAGAGACAGACACCAGCTGTTGCAGCTGCTCTGCTGCCCTGATTGATTGGCTGCCTCTGCCACCATTTTGCTGCTGTTTTGCCGCCATGAACTGGATGCTTTCCGCCCTGCTCCACTCAGCCTTGGGCCAGCCGAATATGGACTGAAACCTCTAGGAACTGTGACCTAAATAAATCTTTCCTTCCTTCATCTTGAGTGTCGGGTATTTGTCTCAGCAACGAGTAAAAAGTAAGACACAGGGGTTTTCACATTTTCATAAACCTAGGCTTTTTCAGATTCCTTATGTTTTCCATAAGATTGTAAACCATAAAAGGATAAAGTATAATGACAAATTATTTCATAACAATAGGAAAAGGAAGTCCTGGCCAAATAGCTCAGCAGATTAAACATCCTGCAAGCAGGTGCAGGGGCCAGTTGTTCATTCCCTGGGTCTACCATATCAGCCTTGCCCCCAAGGCATGCTGAGACTGCAATTGGGACTGAGCATGGTCACATGCACCTGTAATCCCAGTTCTTGGGAAGCTGTAAACAGGCAAATCACTATGAGTCCAATCCTGTAATGAGAACCTGAACACTCTGTAGACCTTTCCCTAAAATAAAAAAAATAAAATAAAAGTAGAAGGAAAAAAGTAAATATATCTGTATCTCACAAACATTTACTTGCCAACATAAAATGGAAAACATTTATTAAATGAGTACTTTTACATAGGAGAAAGGTAATTATAATTATAGCTCCCACATTTACCTGTAAGTTTTAGTCCCCAGAGGGAAAAATTAACACTAGGCACACTAGTATTTACCTACTTTTATACCCAGTGCAGTATTAGTTATTAATTTTTTAAAAATAAAATTGGTGTTAGTGTTCAGTAAGGGGAGTGTGGGAAAATAAAATGTTGCATGTGTTCAGCTACATGACCATTAAAGAGGGTTAAATCTTTAAAGTGTAAGAAGATACTTATAATCTCTTTTAAGTTAAAGGAATTTTTACAGACAAGAGTAAATTTTTCATAAAGGCAATATAGTGTAAGGTGTTGTATGTTATGAGCCGGTGCTGAAAGAAATGAGAAGACCTAATGAATTTTGCTCAGAGGCCTTACTGAGACTTGTCTCTCTGGAAGTGAGCCCCAAACCACAGAAGCTTCTTAGTTTTATTGAGTACTCAAAGACAGGCTCAGGAATGTGCATAACTGCTTTAGTGAATACAGGCTATAGGTCACTATCTCTTAATATTTACCTAACATTAGGTTAACACAAATAATAATTGAAAAGATCTCAAACAAGAGACAACCATTAACATTTCAAGCAAGGGGGGAGACAACTATCAAGGAGCCATCAGGATAAGCTGTTATCTGCCTCCTTGAATCCCAGCTTTTGGGAATTCCCAAGTAACCCACTACAAACTGTCCCTGGGCTTTGTTTATTATTCTATGCTTTTTAAGATGCTAGTTTCTTATCTCTACAGTAAGGTCTGAAGTTTTGGAAGTTGATTGTACACCAATGAATGTGTGCTTTCCTCCATAGGGAGTCATCTGCTGCCTTCACATCCATGTAACTAGAGCTCTCTGATTGAGAATATGCATGATAATGGCTATACAAGCCATGGATCATAAATGATAAAGGATTCACATATATCTTAAAGTATTAAAGTAAATAGATTCTAAAATTTTATTGGAATCCTTTCTTGTAAATTTTATGCCAAATTTGTTTTATATATCACACATATAACTATTTCTCCCTTTCATAGACATTTTTAGTTAAGAATAAAGAAATGGGAAGAAAGTAACTTGTGGTATAGTGAAACATGATTACAACTCTGTCAGCACCAAGGAGGTAATCACTAATAAATATTGATACTATACAATCAGTACGGTTAAAAGCATTTTTAGATGGCATTAAGTGTAATGCTATGCATTCAACTTTTATTGGAAAGATTAAGTGAGTTATATAAATTACAAACTGTTGTGGCAGAAATGAACCTTTTATAGGTGTTAAGATTGAAATTTCTGCTTCAGTTTTGAGTAGGTCATTCACAGGATCTACAAAAATTCTTCCCTAAATCTTTTCTATCTTTGATATCTGAGACCAAACTTTTATAATTCTTAAATGTACAAAGTGATATTCTTATTGTAATGCAGTTTGATCTTGTCTAAACAGTATTTCTTCATCTGATATCAGTGCTCTCTTCTTTGTACCTTTTTTGTTTCCTACTTTGTGAGATTCTGACAAAACTGCTGTTCACAAAATCAATTGGTTTATGTAGCTGAATTGAAACATAATTGACATCTAGCTGAGACTGTGTGAACACATAGTTCAAGACAAGTGAGTTGTCATTTGGCTTTAGATGTTCTCTCAAAGGCTCGTGTCATCATAGGGAAATTTTTTTAGAGGTGGCTGGACTTAGAGTGTATGATACTGAGATAAGTGTGTTTGATTACTAAGTTAAAGAATGCACTTGCCCTAAGGATGCTTATGATCTATGAACAAAGATATTTGTAATGTTCAAATAAATGAAAATTGAAAGTAGAGGTGAATTTTTAATGAAACATAGTGACATGCCACCATGAAAGTAAACAAATAATCCTGCAGAAATTAACATGCATTTATTTTTCTAACATATTAATCAAATACTTAATCTTTTAAGTTCTTAGGGAACCAAATGTGTGCCAGAGGGCTTGTATCTGTATTATTCTATACTGTTTTATTAAGGCATTTATTTTTGTTCTGAATTCTTGGATTTTATACCATATGTACCCCATTCAAAGATAGCAAGGCTCCCTATGTGGGGACCTGATAGTAACTATAGTTTAGACTTAGAGCAAAGAGACTTGCTTTAATTAGAGCTTCATTTAACTATTGGACCTAGCATACATATTTCAGCTCTATCACCATACATAAATGAGTAAATATTATGAAGCATATTAAATTTCCATAAAAATATATGTATAAGTATATTAATATTTATCAAATTTGTTTTAGCTATATATGTTGTTTTAACAAGCAGTGGGTTGATTACTGTAGTCAAGAAAATAAACATATCCATCATCTCATGTAGTCAACTAAAATCTCTCACAAATTTCCATTATTCAGTACAGTGTTTAGAACTGTGTTCTTCACACTATACAGTAGGTGTCTGGAATTCCTGATATTGTATACCTGGAAGTTTGTATCTTTTGAGCTTCATCTTGCCATTTGTCCTGCCTTCACCCATGTAGCCCATGCTAACTATTCTTTTTCTCACTACTCATATATATATATATATATATATATATATATATATATATATATATTAAGATTTGACATTTTAGGTCTCTTGGAGTTGCTATTATGAAAAAGAAATGAGATTAACATATAATTGAGAATAAGGAGGAAAGGGGGGGCCTTTGTACTCTGATGGTGAAAATATAAGTAAGTGCAACACTTGGAAAACAATATGGATGCTCCAAAGGAATTTAAAAATATAATGCCTACATGAGCTACTAGTCCTTCCACTGAATATGTACCCAAAGGCAGTACTCATCTCTTTGCAGAGACATCAGCACCCCTTGTTCAATGAAACATTACTTATAATAGATTGGATAAAATGTAACTATCAGAATGAGGGTATATGCTTACCTATCATTTGCATTTTTCTTTCTTCCTTTTTTTCTTTCTTTCTTTTTTTTTTTTTTTTTTTTTTGGTGGGACCGGGGTTCAAACTCATGACCTTGCACTTGCCAGGCAGGCACTTGTGCCATGGAGCTATCTCCCCAGCCCCCCCCCCATTTGCATTTTTTCTTGCTGCATCAGATTGCTTAATATCTCAAAGAACGTGTATCCAAGGGAAACTGTTTTCTTCATTTGTAGCCCTTTTTTGATACTGAATGAAAATCTACTTCTAAATTTCTATTCCACTTTATCACACATTAGCCCTCTGGAATCATATCTTTCAGACATAATAAATAATGAAAGAACTTTGGTGCTGTAACAGATTTTACTGGGTAAAAGGAGAAAAAAATACTATCTATGAGATTCCTACTTTAATATATTCATATATTAACCAGAGATATTTGCATTGTATAAGACCAAATTAGAAAAAAGTTTGAAACAGCATATTTATCATGAAATTAGTAAATATTGAGCTGGTAAAAAGTAGTGTACATAGTGTGCTCATTCTTAAATTTATCTGGTTTTACTCTCAACCTCAGATAAATTTTACTAACTGAATCATGAAAGAAGTCATTCATAGAAAAGGATATAGGCCAAGTTAATACTTGACTAGCTATTAGTAAGCTGTGCCATTGTTTGAGTTTGAACAGTATAATTTCATAAGATGAAACCTGAACAGGCTCTTGTAATGTTAAAAAGCATACTTCTATGAAAAAGAAGTTGATGTTAGACTATATTGATGCTGTAGAACAACCTTACTGAAATTGCATATATTTGCTTTACTATCTATCTCCTCCTTTGTTTCCCTTCTTTCCATGTCTTTGCACCCTCCATTCATCTCTTGCTGTCTCTCTGTTCTCTTTTTCTTTCACTGTTTTTGCTTTAATTTTCTTTTCCCTTTATAGCTAACAAATAAAAATTATGTATGTAAGGTATATATTTTGAAATATATTCATATATATAGTGAAATAATTACCATTTTCAATCTAATTAACATACACATAATTTCAACTTTTATGTGTGATAACAAAATCTGCAATCTTTTCTGGGAAATTTTAAGTATAGGGTGAAATATTATAGTATATTCCCACTGTACATTTTAATCTCTAGAGCTTTTAGTCTATGTTACTGAAATTTTGTACTCTGCATTTCCTGTACGCACTGGCCATCATTATATTCTCTAATTCTATAGGCTAAATTTCTAGATAGCATCCATAAGTGAATTGAAACTAATATTTTGTCTTTCCATGCCTGACTCAGTGTATTTAGCATAATGTCCTTCAAGTTTTACCATGTTGTCACAACATGGGAGAAGCTTGTTTTCTTATGCTTGAATAATGTTTCATTTGTGTGTGTGCATGTGGAAGTGTATGTGTGCTGTGTGTAACATATTTTTTACCCATTTGTCTGACAACAGACATTTAGATTGGTTCTGATGTGGGGTGTTGTGGTTGCCACAGTGACCATAGGGGTGCAGATGTCTTTTCAAGGTACTGGATTTTTGTCCTTTAAGTGTATTTCTAAATATGAGATTCATAGATACTTTAGTTACTTTTCTCATTGCGAAGAAAAAATGCCTGATGCCCAAAGTTAAAGGAGGAAAGGCTTATTTAGGAAAGCTTATTAAGTTAAAGGAGGAAATGCTCATAGAGGGTTCAGTCCATAATCTGTTGCCTGTACGACAGAGTGGCACATTGAAGAGGGGCGATAGTTCATGGCCATGGAGGACAGCAAACACAGGAGAAAACAAGCCTCTCTGTGACATTTTTGGGGTGTTTTTGTTAAAAAATACAAAATGTTGATACAAAAAGAGCATTAGGAATCATACAGAATTTTACTAAACAAAGTAATAGGAATTCAGTAATAGTTGCTGTATAACATAATATTATCTTCAGATTAGTCTTTCAGGTTACCAGATATAAATGTGCAAGACTAGTTTCAAGAAAGAAGCAATAACAAAAAATTTGTAAGAAATTCAAAAGAAACAACAATGAAACAGGAAAAAAAAAACCCAAAAAACATTAACTGCCCCTCTGAAAAGATCAGCAATAACAGTTCAGTCCCTGATACTGAAAAAGAAATCAGCAGAAATTGACAATACAATTACCCAAGCTATTCTTTTTATATACCTAAATGTATCTTTTGCCTTTCTTTCATTTGTCCTTTTACTTATCCCACATTTTCCTTACCAGTAATCTAATTCTTTTCTTTTACAGTATCTATTGTACTTTTTAGATTTTAATTATCTTTTTGGGTTCCCATACTAAAGAGATAATGTTTACACATGTAGATTTGATTTATTTCATTTAACAATATAGTCTATAGCTGGATCCATTTATCAACAAAAGCCTCAAATTTAACTTTTTCATAGCTGAATAGTGATTCATTGTGTAAAAGCACTGTCTTTTTTATCCATGCCTTGGTTGATGGGCATTTATGTTGCTTTCAGACTGTGCTGCTATAAATAATGGTGATATGTCTCACTGTAATATAATGATTCCAGTTTCTCTCAAAAAGTGCTTAAGAGGGAGTAGCTGGTTTGAATGGGATCTCCAATCCTAGCTTTTTGAGGAATCTCCATGCTGATTTACTTAAGGGTTGTTTGAGCTACACTCCCACCAACAGTGAAGAAGGGTTCTTTTTTCCCCACAGCCTCTCCAGCATTTGTTATTGGTTGACTTTTTGATGATAACCATTCTTTCTGGCTTAAAATGGTATCTCAGTGTTGTATTAATTTGCATCTCTTGAATGACCAATGATGGTGATCATTTTTTCATATATATATATTTGCCATCTGTATCTCTTTTGTGAAGTGTTTATTCATCTCAGATACTCATTTTTGTATTGGGCTTTTTAATTTTGGAAGCCTGACTTTATAAAATTATTTATATGTTCTAAATAGTCATTTGCCTGAAGGTTAATCTATTGTAATTTTTCCCAGTTGATGGATTTTCTGGAAAAAAATACTCTTCATGATTTCTTTTGATGTGCAGAAATTTCAAAAAGATGAGATCCCTGTTAGATATTTGTTCAAGAACTCTCTACCTACTCCTATGTTCTTAAGTTTTCTACCTACTTTCTCTTACTGAAGATTAAATGTTTTGGTTTTAATATTTAAAGCTTTGATCCATTTGAGTATAGTTTTCTGCATGGTGAGATATTTGAGTCTATTTTAAGCATTTGTCATGTGGAAACCCAGTTTTTCCAGCACCATTTCTTAAAGAGGTTGTCTTTCAGTGAACATGTTTGTTCTGTTTGTCCAAGATAAGGTGGCTGAGTGTGTTTGTAGTTGTGTCTACATGTTCTAATCTGTCCCACTGATTGTATCTTTTAATTTATACCAGCTGCTAGGATTAAGGTGGTTCCAGTCCAACCAGTGGACTGATTCAGTAATCACCCACCCTTAATTCCAGCACCCTTAACCCTAGCATTCAACCATGTAGTAATCACAAACTTGTGATTCACCTACCTCCTAAAAAGCTCTTTCTCATGAGGTATTGTGGGATATCTAGACACAAACCATAAGACTAGATGTTAGATTTCTATTTTTAATAGCTTGTAGAACTTTCACACTGTTTTTATTTTTATGTTTTAGTTGACTTTTTGTTGCATTTAATAAGAAATAACAATGTGACAGTTCAAAACATGTTAGTAGTACATTTCCAGTATTTGATACAATGCATATTCCTAGTAGTTATAAAGAGCATAGGGTGTAGATATGATAAATTTGTCATCACTATTGGTACAAAAAATTTCTTCTCAATGAACTAAGAGAAAGTAGTTGCATGTAGAATACAGTGTTCCATAATCGCAGTGGGATATTTGGCAAAACTGGCAGTGATGGAAGCTGTTGATTTAAGCCTGTTACAGCTCAGCATACTAATCTATCTTTACTTTCTATGCCTTGTGGTTAAATTTTTCCATTGGGTGGTTAAGTGAAAGTTAAAGAAGGACCTGTATAACAAAACATGTAACTTTTATATCTCCCAAGGTCAGTCAAATTACCTCAGGGTTTACTCTGAAGCCATGTACAGTGCTTTGTAGAACTGTTGTCAGTGTCAGCCATCTGGAGGAGTCACCGCCATTGCTTGACCAATTTTCTCTCTGTGAAAACTTGAGAGAATGTTTTTTCTCTAGGTGACTCTCCTTAGGTACACTGTATATCTTCAGTACCTTTCCTCTGTGTCCCCATAATCTCCTTGAACAGAAATTTGGGAAAACACTAGGTTATAGAATGTTATAGCACAACTTCTCTTATGTCCTGAAACCTCATTGACCTTGAAGGGGTAGGGCCAAGTTAATTAGCTATCCTTGTAGCACAGCATGAATTAGATAATGATCCTAAGAACCTCCAAAAGGTTTATCACACTGAGGATACCAATGTGTAACACTAAAACAACACTTGGAATGCCTGTCATTCTGGTCTTTTAGATGTGTGCTGCTTCTGACAAAATTTCAGTTACTGCTATACTGTCTCTCAAGTAAATGGTTGATTTACAAGAAAACAAAAATTGTATTAAATGAGAGTAAGAGACTAGAAAAAATACCGAAGGATTGACAGGCTACAATTTTGTATATACTTAGATTTCTAAATGTGTAAAAATGTGTAACTACTTTTATCAAATTTTATAGAGATTTATTAGAATATCAATGATTGATAGATAATGCAAGTTTACAGATAACACTGTTTTTATACAGTATAAGTACACTATGTTTTATAATATAGTAATGATAATTTTTAATTCTATATTTTATGGCATAATCTAGTAGTAACTTCCAATTTATATCTTCCCTAGCAGTGTGTAAGGATACCCTTTTCTCTGTATCATCACTTTTATCTTTTGTCTTTTCTGATAATAGACATTCTGATAGCTATGAAATGATCTCCTTATGGTTTTAACTTGCAGCATCCAGATTAGTGGTGCTGAACATTTTTTTTTTTTGTACCTACTAGCCTTTCCTATATTTTGGATCTGAAGTGTTTCAGAAAGACTCGTGTGTTAGATACTTGGGCATCAGTTTGTGCTGCTTTTTGGAAAATGATAGAGCCTAAGAATTGAGGTGTACTTAATAGGAAGAAGTTAAATTATTGGGATCATTCTTCAAAGTCGACATTGACCATCCTCTTCATTTCTTTTTATTTCTTGATCACTGTCAGGTGAGTGTCTTTGTTCTCCATGTACATGCCCTACCTTATTATTCTGTTTGTGTCTGCAGCAATGGAGCTAGCTAACTTTTCATGAACTGAAATCTCCAAATTCATGAACCAAAATTCATCTTTTTCTTACTTGGAATTTTGTTTTGCTGTCATGGTGCAGAGTTACTGACACAAACATTTATATTATTTTCTTAAAAAAAAAATCTATTCTGGTCCTTTCCTTATTTTTAGTATTGTTGCTATTGAGATGTTGGAGGTACATATATTGTGCATGGCTTGGAAGTATTCTCTCTCATTCCTTAGATTATTCCTTCACCTCTTATTCTTTCTTCTGCTAGTCGTAGACTTTTATCTTAATATCCCTTTTTAAAATTAATTTATTTTGGTTATTCTGTTGGAGTAATACTCAAAAACTATTTTCATGACATTGCCAACATGTTTGCCATACTTGGGTAGTACTTTTTTTTAAAAAAAAACAATTTAATCTTAAATCCCATTTTGTGTTGATTTTGATTATCATTTGAAAACAGTTTCAAAGTTCATTCTTCTGCACATGGATAATCAATTTTCCTCTTATCTTTTACTGATGATTCTACCTTTCCCCATTTTGTGTTCCCACCAACTTTTCCAGAGATCCTGTGACCATGCAAATGTGGAATTATTACGGGGATTTCTATTCCGTACCAGAAGGTTGTTCTTTGTGCTAATTTCTGTTTTGAATAGTATAGCTTCCTGAAATACTAGCAATTATGTAATATAGTTTCTCTGGCTTTGTTCTTATTCAGGATTAATCGAGAAATTCCAGACCTGTTGTAGTTTATCACATATTTCATATTTATCTATTTCTGTGAAAAATGACATTTCAGTTTTGACAGATATTAGGCTGAATAAGTCGCTTTGTGGATCCGATTTTAATTGTTCTTTCTCCCATGCACACAAGATATTTCTCAATGTATTTGTGTTCTCTTTAGTTCTTATATTTGCTACTTTACAGTTTAAAATGTAGTGGGCCAGTAAGATAGCTCAGCAGACAAAGTGTGTGCTTTGGCAAGCTTAAGGACCAGGGCTTGATCCCTGGTCCCACATGCCGTGCTAGTCCTGCTTCTGGAATTCACTGAGCTGGCCACAAGAGTCCAGGTGTGGTGGCAAACACCTATAATTCCAGCACTGGGGAGGCTGAAAGTAGGAAGATCACAAGTTTAGACTGTGTAGTGAGACTTTGTACCAAATGCACAAATAAAAAAAATGTAGAGGGCCCTGGCAGGATGGCTCAGTTGTCTAAAGCGCCTGCTTAGGAAAGCTTAGGCGGCTGCAAGGACTGCAGTTCGATCCCTGACACCACATGCTGTGCCAGCCCTGCCCTCAGGGCAGGCTGAGCCAGCCATAAAAATAAATAAACAAAAGTTCTGAAACAAGAAAGATAAATAAATAAAATTAAAAAAATTAAAAAAAATGTAGACCTCATTCTCTTTTTTTTGATTAAATTTATTCTTAAATACTTTTTTGATGCTGTTGTAAATAGTATTATGCTTTTTAAGTGTTTGAGAAGTTTTAAAAACTGTATAGAGAAGTAAATATTTATTTTGGATTTTTGGATGTTGATTTTTGTATCTTGCTTTTTTTTTTTTTTTTTTTTTTTTTGTGGGGCAGGGGACTGGACTCAGGCCCTTCTACTTGCGAGGCAAGTGCTTATCCGTATCTTGCTATTTTACTGAATTTATTAGTTTAGTTTTTTAGCAGAGGTTTTGAGTTTTCTCTGCACATGTGTATGTAGTATGTAGGCAGAAAATTTTACTTCTTCCTTCCTGATACATATTTTGTCTGATACTTAGGGTAGGATTTTCAGTCCTGTTTTCCAGGTAGAACTGGTAAAAATCAGCTTCCCTATAAGAATTTCAGCTTTTGATTATTATTCTGTTGTATATGAGCATATTGTATATAAAATTTGTTAGACTGAGGAACATTTTTATAACTACTTTGGAGTTTTTATGTTGACATGATGTTACATTTTTAGTATCTTTTCTATATTCATTAATTTATTGTTTGATTTTAAATCTTGACTTTGAATGTGACACATTTTTATTGATGTGCATAGATTAAATGATTTTTACATTTCATTGGTAGGCTCCTTGATCATGGCATATGTCATGTGGCATGGAATATGGCTTGCTGGTATTTTGATAAAGATATTTACATTCTATTACTATCAGGTATATTAGTTTATATGATGTTTTTCTTGTATTTATTTGGCATTGGCATTAGGATAATCTTCCTCATAAAAGTGAGTGTGAAGTTTCTTCTGTTGAATTGTTTTGAAGATATTGAGATTAATTCTTTAAGTGTTTAGCCAAACTCACCAGAGAAATGAGTTCCATTATTTTCTTTGAGGACAGTTTTATTTCGATTCCATATATACCTGCTTACATTTTATGCTGTGTTTAGCTTTTCTGTTACTTTACAAATTAGTCTTGATGTGTAATGTATTTCCAGGAATTTAATATTGCTTATTTGCATTTCTTTAAAGTTCAATGGTGT
>PVJA010012192.1:0-35867 GCA_004027025.1 Myocastor coypus
TTTTTTTTTTCCACTATGGCTGAGCTGACAACTTCTTACATCTTCAGGCTGTTTTCTTTTTGTCCAACAACTTTCTTATCTCTATTTTACCATTAGCAGTTGAGAGCAAAGTAGATGATCCTTCAATATTTTGCTTAAATCTCCTCAAAAAAATGTCTATATTCACTATTTACCACAAATTCTAATTTGTATATTCAACTGGAACGAAGTTCATCTACTCTATAACCCAAGTTTGCCACTTTATATTACTGTCCTCCCTATTTGCACAAATACAGTCCTTACGACCTGAGTTCTCACACAAATCACATTGAGAACTCTGGTCTGTAGATCAGCATTCAAAGGTTTTTCAGGCACCATCCATCACCACGGAATTTTCTTTTAAATATATATTCCGAGCCAAGTTTAAGCATTTCTTATCATAGCATTGCTCTTTTCAGTACAGATGTCGGTAGTTTTATGTTTCCTCCAGAGAAATAGATCTGGAAAATGAAACAGAAACAGGCTCACAGTCCCAGGTGAAGTGGCCATGAAGTGTGAGGGAAGCAGGATACGGAAGATTTCAACGGAGAGGTGCGTACTGACGGGACAAGCAACAGATTTGAGACTCAAGAAAAACGACATTTTTGTGTAATTCTAAAGGCAAGAAAAGGGCTGGTCAACTAGTTCAGTAGATTAAACACCTGCAAGCAGGCGCAGGGGCTGGGGCTTAGATCCCTGGACCTGCCATGCTGGCCCCGCCCCCAGGCCTTGCTGAGATGGCAATTGAGACTGGACACGGTGGTGTGCGCCTGTAATCCCAGCTCTTGGGAGGCTGTAAACAGGCAGATCACTAGGAGTCTGAACTAGTAGTGAGACCCTGAACATCCTATAAACCCTTCTATAAAATACAAAAGCAAACAAATAAATAAATACATAAATACATACATAAATGCAGGCAAAAAAAAAAAGGACCACTTTCAACTCAACGTGTCAAGCGTAAGGAGCTCCATTTTCTTAAAAGATGAAAGTTTCTGTCCTTCTAAGGTATTTAATTGGTACAGGACCAACAATTTTATGAATTACATTCTGTTTCATTCAGTCTACTCATTCAAGTATTAACTTCTAAAACAAATCTAAAACCCCTTCTTTGAATGAGTATTTGTGCAACTCATACACCACTTAAGTTCCAACACAAAGTTAATCATTACACCTACCCAGTCAATATTTCGTTTGTGAAGTGAAACTTGGTATGAGTAGAGCCATGATATCTGCTAGAGCAGTTTGGGGGAAAAATAAACTATTACAAACAATGTATGAATATTTCAACCTAAAAGTTACATCCAGCAGAGTTTCTGCTTAGTTTTCTAGTGACAAACACAGTGGGGTACATTATTTCCAAGAAGTTGCACTGGAAAAACAGTAATCTTTATATTCCAGCACTTCAGCTGCCAGAGTAGACTTCTCTGGAGAGGTTCAAGAATCACTCATGGCTCACAAGAAATTGGACTCCCCGGTAGAGGCCTCCAAAAGGTGTGGAAGAGTGTGTGCAGCATGAGTCTGCTTGTGTTACTTTAATATATATCCTAGGCAGCCACTTCATCAACAGAAAATACTGATGTACCCCATAGATCAGAGATTCAAATGCAAGACCACAAAGGACAGTTTAATAGGAACATGTGGTAGACTATGTAGCACTCAAGAGAAAAAATAGTTGAGATTCCTCACTTCCATTAATGAAACACCGTAGTGGACTGAAGACCACTGACTAGGAAGCGTCTTAATTGTCCGTAGGACCCCGAATATCACTAAAGTAAAGACACAACCTTTACACAAGCATTCTGGGATACACTGTTCCAAAGTATACTGTGTGCCTCTCAACCTTTCATGTGCACTTTGAACACAGCTGACTAGAGGAATTCATAAGAATTCAATTTTCTATTTCTAGGATTGAATATAAACAGTGCAACAATTGCTAACATCATATCCCCCAAAAGTATTTCTAATTCTATTTGCTTTCCAGTACAGATTTGTAATACATGACTAATTCTACTTGTGTTTCATGGTCATGAAATATATATTTCATAATATTTGAAGCATTAAAAACCTTTTATGTGTTATATTCCATATGTAGTTACTACCTGAAGACTTTAAGAAAATGCATTTAGAGAGCCTCTTCTGGTCTTTGCCTCAGTCCAAGAAATATATATGTGTAATTCCTTGATTGGAAACCTATCACGTTAGTTCCAATCTGCCACACTCCATTCAACCTGTAGCAACAACAAAGACACTAAGGCATATTTGTAGTTTTGGGGAGCCACTGGGTCCTAAGTCCAGCCATGATGATGGCTATGTGAAACAAAGGTCTTGACGAAGGCCTAGCCCAGGCTTTATTAATTCATGAAGAAAGAAATGGCTTGATGACGAGTGACAGAAAGAACATGAGTGTCATGAGCGGGGCTAGGAGGGAGGCCTGCATTCACCCCTGCAATATGAAGAGAGAAGAATATGCAGAGAGAAATCTACATTACACAATTGAGAGAGTATCTAATGTTTTGGGACCAGTGCTTCAGCTCTGGTGTGTAATCTTTTAACCTCCAGGAAGCTCCAGTCTCTATCTAGAGGCTCAGTCCCAGCCAAGAGCAAAGAGCATTGGCTCTTTGTCATCTCTCAACCCAGCTGTCACTAGGGAGGATGGGAGTTCCAGGTAAACACTCCCGCCATCAGCAAAGACTACCATAGCACCTTGGCTAGAGTGATATGCATGGCTTAGAGCCATGGGTACATGGAAATAGGGTCAGGTGAGCCCAGATGGAGACAACTGCTCTTTATTCAAGGAGAGTCACTCCACAAATGTACACTACAGTTTTTGAAAAACTTCATTCTGTTTGAGAGTACGACTTTTGATGTTGGATCCTGAGGAGATTTGTGTCCTCTTTCTTCGGTTTCCAATGTAGACTCATAATGGTAATACTTCAGAGATGTTTTAGGGCTCCAATCTCGGATAGCCGCTCTAACTTTGATCTCTCTTCTTCTGTCAATTCCAGCTTCTTGGGTTGAGAACAAACAGGATTGTCTGTCACTCTAGGATGCAGGCAGTTGTTGTGAACCTCTATTTCAGCTACAATCTTGTACCCTTACCTAATCCATCCCTTTCATATTATCACTAGTGATTTGTCATGTTCCCCTAAAATATTAGAAGTCTATTAACTGTAAGAAGACTAAAAAGTGCTAAATGTGTTAGTTCTCATTATTTTCATTTTTCATATATTCGTACATATATGATTATGCCATCTAATATATGCTATATATGTATTTTATAGTAAAATACCCGGGTTTAGTTAACTTTCTAAAAGGAAGGTTTTCACCCACATTTTTATTGATTCAAAGATCATATTTTAGAATGACCTTCCTATTTTCAGCCTTTTTATATTGTTGATACAAAATATTAAAAGCCAAAAAAGTTTGTGTGTGTGTGTACATGCACACGTGTGCACATGTGTGCCTTATAGACTCCTTACTTCTTATATAGAAAACATTATAAAACCAGGGTGTTTCACTATGATGACTTTATAACCTTGATTACCTCCCCCTGGTAAATATATCATCACACTAATTTCGTACATCTCTAACCTGACAATGTGGATTAAATTTCAATATATTAGCTCTTGGGAAAAGCAATTCAGCTATGTCCATAGAATCCCAAAGGTGTATATTCCTTTTCGGATATAATATAAAATGAAATCATTCAATCAGTGGCATCTACAAAGATTTGATTGCTACAACATCAATTGAAAGCTGCAAAATACTTTGCTCAAGGCAATGTTTTGTGATTGTGATCCTATAATGTCAAACCAAATTATCTACTTTCATTATATAATGCTATCCTTTTGCATATGCATGGAACATACTGTTAACCCAAAAGAGAAAAATGGGAAAGAAACAATCAGTAATCATCCAAAAGTAAAACTAGATTCCACAGAGCTATACATTCAATCATAAACAATCTAGGTCTGACCTCTGTGCACAGTGCGCTACAGGATTGACTTCCAGCGCTTGGGTGACCTTGCCCCTGTGGGCAGGACGGTCACATAGTTACATATGGGGCAGGCGACTTTGCAGAGTTCCTGAAGCTTTTCCTGAGGGGCATATTGCACATTGCTATGGTCTGTTTTTCTGAGGTCCAGCTGCAGCTCCCACCCCATGGTTCCCCCAACATTGCCCCACTAGGTATCTCTGCCAGGCTCCAATCATGCCTTGGAAACACTGGTGGGAAGCACCAAAATGCCACAATCCATGAATTCTGTGCCCACACAAAGTCAGTGCGACATGCTTGTCAATGTTTCTGAGTGCCACAGCATGTATCAAAGCATGCTTGAACCACAAATGCACCTAGAACAAAGAAGGAATCCAGGGTAGGCCTCCTCAGTGCCAAGCCTGGGAAATCTTATGGAGAACTTTCCTGAAAAACATTATGCTATGGAAAATCTGTTCTAGTGATGATGGCCTCCAAACTTTCAGAGATGCCGTTTCAGGCTATTCCGAACTGTCTCAGTGCAAAGCAACTGGCACTCTCTGATCTTCAGCAACCGCAGCGAGTGCTGTCCTGGGTGCGCCTTTGCATGCCTCTTCTTCGCTCACTTCCTCGCCAGGCTGGACATTTTCTCTGCATATATATGCCTTTCTTTTTCTCCCAACTCTCAGTATGAATTTCCCTGGATGCTGCCAATACTCACATCACCATGTTAATGCATTGCATTTTAGAGATTTCTTCTTCAAAATTTCTTCATCATCTTTAAATTTAGTTTTCCATAAAGCATCAGTACATGACCATAAATGCATCCAAAGGCTTCACTATGGCATAGCAAGGCTAACTTTTCTATTTTAATAGAATCCATCTTTCTCTCAGATCATTTTCTTACTCTCATCTTCTAAGCCCTTATTGGACTCTCCCGTTCATTTCTACATAAAAGTCAAGGCTTCTGCTATCCTGTTCTTTTACTCCTTTCAGGTTCAGTAAATAACCACTTCAAAACCATTTCTACACTTTCAGGGAAGTACCTATTACCAGGTATTATTTATCTACATTAGTCTGCTTTTGCTCTGAATTATTACAAAGAAAATATCCGGGGTTGACAAACTTTATAAACAAATACACTTTATGTAGATCGTACTTATTTGTGAAATTTTAGGGGTCCACATTTAGTGATGACATCCAGGTTCCAAAGATGCAGGACATCTTGTGGTAAAGGACTGGAATGGTGCATTCCACTTGATTTTCCAAGGGATTATTGAATGATGACTCTGTCTAATGGTTTCATTTAATAACTTTGTCTAATGCTAGTTTTGCCTCTTTCATTTCTAAATCCTATAGGGAAACTCTTCAACTACTGTAGTTAGATTACTTTGAACTCCTAATCACCATGGAAATTAGATTATAGCACATGAACTCTTGGGGGATACGCCAATTATATAGAAAGCATAGCAGATGCTGTTTTATGTTTTCTGCCCCTCCAAAAGTATATTGTACCTATTCTTAAAAAAATATGATGCAAATGTAAGTGTTTTGCACTATCCTTTTTTGTTATCTGTTTTTAATATTCTGTTGAGAATTTAATACAGGACCTTTGTTCTGAGCCTCACCTCTAGTTCCCCTTTCCTTATGAGGCATAAATTCACTGTTCTCTAAAGTGAACAGGCTGTGATGAAATTTGTGGTCCTCTTGTCATATCTGTGGGATTATAGGCATGAGTTCCCAAGCCCAGCCTCAATGCAATTCTTAGTGTCATAGTTCAAGTTTCCTTTTATGGCCCAGAATCTCCTTACATAGTGCGCATTCTACATTTGCTTTCTGTGGGGGGCCTCAGCTGGAACTTGAGGTCCGAGTCAGGGTGTAGTCCCCATGGGGAGTTGTCTCTGCACACGGGATTGAAAAAGTTGGGAAACAGAGACAAAAATCAAGGCTGCTAATGAGTGGCAGGATGCTTCTCAGAATCCTCAACTTGATGCAGCCACCCCCAGTGGTCCTCTTTGAGGGTGGACTCTGGAAAGCTACAGTTATGGCTGTTGGCTCGTACATGCAGAGAATTTCCCAGGGAGGAGCCAGAATGGGAAAGCAGAGAGGAGAAACCCAAGAGGGACTATATACAGGGAAGCAGCCTTCCGGAGTCTGAGTGTTCAGGGGGTTGTCCCCCAGGAGACTTAGCATCAGCAGTGGGCTGACCCTGAGGGCCACTGGAAACACCCGCAAAGTAGGCTCAGACAGGGCCGGCAAGATAGCTCAGTGCACTAAACAGCCTTCTCAGTCAAGCTCAGCCAGGCGCAGAGGACCAGGGTTCGATCCCCAGCACTACATGCTGTGCCAGCCCTGTGCTCAGGGTGGGCTGAGCAAGCCAGTAAAATAAAATAAAATAAAATAAAATAAAATAAAATAAAATAAAATAAAATAAAATAAAATAAAACATATAATAAAATAAAATAAATAAAATATGCTTAGATGTTCCTGATGTGAATAGTTATGTGTCAAACTTATTTTATTGCTCTGAACCTGTTTTTACATCGCACACACAACTGAAGCAAACCAGTGTTAAAAATTTGGCTCAAAATGCAACTAATTTGTTTCAGAACTGTAACAGTGAATGTTTTATTGTAATTGCTAAGGTGAGGACATGATTAGTAGTCTAGCTAACAGTCTGTTTAACATGGTCCTTAATTTTCCCATAATTTTAAAGTTGGTCCCTTTTATATAATTATTTTTGACTCATTTTACTATATCTAAGAGGATATTTCCTTTACTTGCTTGTATGCAACTGAATGTAATTCTAACATTGTACCACACTGTCCTTCAACATTCCGGGAAAATTGTTAGACATTATGCTACCTTTAAAAATTATCTCTGTATATATTTCTTTCTTTTGCCTGGAGTTCAGATTAGATTTACTGTATATTTTTTTTTTCTTTTTCTGCAGAACTGGGGATCAAACTCAGGACCTCACATTTGCCGGGCAGCCACTTGTGCCCCTGAGTTATCTCTCTAGTGTTTCAGGGATCATTTCTATATTGTATAGCTTTTAGTTTATGTAATTAATTAAATTTACATATTTAACTATTTATGCTATATTCTACTTAATTAATTTAGTTATACATTAGGTTACTTAAGTTACTATTCTCTGTATTCAAGCTATCATGTCATTCAATTTACATTTTGTTTTTATTTATATATATTTTATGCACAAGTATATTATGTGGTCTTACAAAAATGCGTATTGTTTTGTAGAAATAAGTCTATAGTTAATATTATTTGGCTTATCATTAAATTGATAGAATGATTAGGATTTATTTTTCTATCATTTGGTATTATTTATCCTCAGAAATACAGATTATATCTTCTGCATTTGTGAAGTCTGTGTATATATTGAATGTGCACATTTTAATTACTGTACATCTTTTGTTTTAGTGACTTCTCATTGCTGGAACAGAACACACAACACTTGAATTTAGAGGAGGAAAGGTTTATTTGGCTAAACAGTTTGTGGAGGTTTCAGTCCATAATCAGTTGGTATGGTACAGGGAGAAACATTTATGGCAGTGAAAGACAGCAAAAGCAACAATAACAAAAGGGAAGAGCAAGTGTTTTTTTTTTTTTTTTTTTTCCTCCCTCCTATTGTATGCAAGCTGCTGACCATATGGCGGGCCTCTACACCCTAGCATGTAGAATTGCAATCATTAAACCCCTAACTTCTCAGATTGACACATGAATTAATCATTACAACACTATAGGGTGTAAACAGCCATATCAGGGCAGGTCCTCTACAGCCTCAGATATTGAACTGCTGAGTCACTTTGTTAAATTTCTAAAATTCTGAAGCAGGCAGTGTGAATCAACACTTACGTCCTTATTATGTATGTGCAGCTACTCAAAGGTAGGATTGAGGCTTTAACTATTAGAGATAATTTTATTTATTTTACTATATTCTTTGAAATTTTTTTTGTAAACAGCCAACTACATCTATACATGTAGAACAATACTTGCAAATAATGATTTAAAAATGAAACAGCGCTTTCTTTCTTTATGATAGTTATCTCTAAGTATCTTAAGAGGAAATTTTTTATTTATTTTGTTATTTTCATATTTGTTTATAGATTTTGTAGACTCTTGTTCAGGTTGTAGCTCAGAAAATCACAGGTAAAGTATTTTGCACTAGGTTAAGCTAATCTGATAGTCGAAGACTAGAGAGTTTAATGGACTTTTATGATTATCTGGGACGCTAGCTAACCTACTTTCATGTTTTCTGTGCTAGTTCTTTCTTTTTTTTCCTTTTTTCCTTCTTTCTTTCTTTCTTTCTTTCTTTCTTTCTTTCTTTCTTTCTTTCTGAGGGCAGGGCTGGTGCAGCATGTGGTGCCGGGGATCAAACTGCGGTCCCTGCAGCCACTTAAGCTTTCCTAAGCTGGCGCTTTAGACCACTGAGCCATTCTGCCAGGCCACAGTCTGTGCTAGTTCTTTAAAAAAATATATATTTATCTTTTGATACATTATGTGTTTAAATAAGTTTTTATGTTTGGGAGCATTTTAGATGTAGATTTTCTGTAATACTTAGTCTTAAATTATTTACAGCAACTTACAAGTATAAATATTTTCTATTTTAATGTTTTTAGTGGTTCTCACTTTTTTCTTTTTGTCTTTTGGTCTTTCTGAGACAGGGGCTCATGGTGCAGTTCAGGTGGACCTTGCTGTTGCTTTGTAACTCAGACTGACCCCAAGGTTGCAGACATACTCCAAACTCAGCCTCCCCAGTATAGAATTTCAAGTAGGTAGTACCACACACTGAACTCCATTCACATTTCTTATATTGAAATTCTTTTTGCTTTGTTGCTCTGGTGAGTGATATATTGATTTTTCTGATATTTGAAAATAGTTAATAATTGTATTCATTTGTCAGTTCTATTTATCAATGTTTTAAATTATTAATGTTTTTCTTTCTATATTATTTCTTTAAAATTTCTTTTGGCTCACAGTACTGAAATATCACATATCAAAAGTTATTTCATTTAATTTGTGTAATTTCACTTTATCAATAAGAATCTTGATGATATGCTTCATCCCCATTCTAAATCATGAACTATATGTATTGCACATATTTTTGTTATATAAGGCAATTCCTAAAGGCATTGACTTTGTGTTTAACTTAGCAGACTTTCAGTGAGATTGAATTCCTCATGGTTTATATTGCAATGTATTTGTTTCTGTTCTACTTTGTTCACATACTGTGCATTATTAATTTTAGTTTACAGTATCTAGTGTAACTCTTATAAGTGAAATAAAGGAGGTTAGGAATTTTCGTCTTGTTTTAACATTTTTAAAGGGAAAAAAGTAAAAAAAAATCAAAAGAATTTAATAGAAGAATACTAATGCTTAATTTATAGTACACAAACTTTAAATTAGCTATTCAGAGTTCAAGACAGGTGCATTTAGTTGTCCAAGCAATGCTACCACAGATGCTTATTTAAATCAACTAAGAGAAAGCATGCTGATAGCAGCCCAGTTTGCAATAGCTAGATGTAGGTTAAGTTTTATGAATATCCTTTTTCACTCAATGAAAGTCTTTTGGTTCCATTGTGGAGCTCTAATAGAATACCCAGAGACTGAGTAACTGAAAAGAAAAGTAACATATTTTTAAGAGTGTCTGAAGACCGAGAAGTAAAATATCACTATATAAGCTTCTGGTGATAGACTTTAATTTCTTTTTTTAAATATTATTTCTAATGCTAATTATTTGTTCACTTTACCAGAATGCCAACTATAGTTGAACAGTTATTTCATTGATTTACTTTTCAAAACTACAGTTTATTAATCAGAATGTACAGCTTTGCTCTCAATTCTTTAACTCATAAATTCTGATTGTATAATTTTATTTATTTTTTTGTGTTTCTAAGAGTGAGTTTTATTTTATTTGTATTACTTTTAATAAGAAATAAGAATGTGACATTTTCAAAACATTCCCAATGTAGTACATTCCCAATAATTGATACAATGCATATTATTGTCCTCATAGTAGTTATTTAGTGCACAGGATGCAGACATGATAATTGTTCTAATCATTATTGATACAAAATGCTGGAGAGTCTGTGGGGAAAAAGGAACCCTTCTCCACTGCTGGTGGGAATGCGGACTGATGCAACCATTACGGAAAGCCGTGTGAAGACTCCTTAGAAAACTAGAGCTGGAATCCCATTCAGTCCAGGTATTCCCCTACTGGGAACTTTCCCAGAAGAACTGAAAGCATCATATAGTGATATCTTTGCCCCTGATTGTGTAATTTTATTATTTCAGGAAATGCAAAGCTTTTTTGAAGTTTTCATTCAAATTGTTTTACAAAAGCGAAAAGCCCTTTATTCTTTCTTATTTATGTCTATTTTATTTTTGCTTTATTTTGATCATAAACTGTGGTTTATTAATTGTAGTTTATAGCGCCTATTGTGATTCTTTAATATTAATAAAGTTATGCACCTCACATTATTTTTCTTAGAAAACATGTGCTTCAGTTCACTTTTGTTGCCATAACAGGGTGCTAGGGACTAAGTAACTAAGATAAAGTTTGATTCATTTCTTATAGTTCCAAGGGCAGAAAACCACAATCTTAAGATGTCAGTATTCTATGATGAACTTTTTGCTGTACCATGCTATAGTAAAATGCAAGATATTAAGATACAAAAAGGCGCTGGGCGTGGTGGCTCACGCCTGTAATCCCAGCACTCGGGAGGCTGAGGCAGGAGGATTGGTGCGAGTTCGAGACCAGCCTGGGCTACAAAAGTGAGCTCAGGACCAGCCTCAACTGCATAGCGAGACTCTGTCTCAAAAAAGCAAAAAAAAAAAAAGATGCAGAAAGGCAAAGGGCAGAGCTTCCAGTTTTTTAAGACCTCCACTGTCACCACAACATAGCCACTACCCAAACATCTTGCCATGAATGCATACACCTTTCATTTGGCCTCGGCTTCCCAAACTTTTGCACTGGAGAATAAGTTTCCACCATATACTTTTATGAGACATATTCAAACCCTTGCACAAGTTGTCTTTTGAGTTATTATTATCTTCATTACATTATTTATTATAAAAATATAATTACATACATCTAGAAATATAGATGTATATATGTCAGTCTTTTTTTGTTACTTACTTTATTTTTATTTTTGTGAATGAAATTTTTCTTAGAAGCTGCATGGGACATATATATAAAATATGAAGACTAGCTCCTGATTAATGATGTTCCATAAGGACTAGCAGTTATACTAGATAAGAAAGTACATGTATATTTATCATGAAATCTCACATTATGAACCAAACATTTGTGTTTCTACAAAATTCATTTGTGGAAGCCTTCACGTTCATTATGACTAGATTTAAAGGCCTGGCTTTTATAGAAGTAGTTAAAGTTAGCTGAGGTCATAAAGACAGAGCTCTGATTAGATAAGATCTGTGTCCTCATAAAAGGATATGTCAGTGCCAGCCAACCCACACACTAATGAGGGCCCGCTGATATGCAGATTTAGTGCTACAGTGGCATTAAAGGCTGGAGAAAGAATCCTTATCATAATGTGAATTGGTCTCAGGGACAGATCCTCCTCTCACTTCCTGTCCTTCAGAAGTATGCGAAATCAGTTTTTATTTTTTAAGACCCTTAAACATTTTTTTTTTCAGGAGCCAAAGCACATCAAAATATTCCAATTTTATTAGCTTTCTTGTTTTATTCTCTTTTGTTTTTAAGACAGGGCTTCACTATTTAGTTCAGGATGGTCTCGAACTCACCTTGTAGCACAGGCTGACACTGAATTCATAGCAAACCCGCTGCTTCATTCTCCCAAGTGCTGGGATTGGAGCTGTACGGTCTCACACCCGGCTATGTTAAGTTTAATTTTAATAATCTCATATCAAAACAAATGTAATGTACATGGAGAAACAAACTTTTATGAATATTAATTATTAAACTAAAGGCCTATCATCAAACAATAGAGTTAAGGTGACAATGAGAAGGGAAGAGTGACTGTTTGTTTTTAGTTAACAACATTTTAAGGGCTGGCCAGATAGCTCAATGGACTAAATCACCTGCTTAGGCAGTGGACAGTGGCTGGGGTTTGCTTTCTGGCGTGCATGGGTTCTGCCTACAAGGCATACTAGGATGGCGACTGAGACTGGGTGTGGCAATGGGTGCCTGCCTGTAATCCCAGTGCTTGGGAGGCTAAAAACAGAAGGTTCACTAAGAGTCCGATCTGTGTAGTGAGACCCCGTAGATCCTGTACTAAATACAAACAAGCAAAGTAACTTAAGCTCACTTAAACAGTATGAGCTCACTCTCCCACCCTCTCCCATCAAGATAATCCTAAAACTCATTAAGAAACACAACACTATAAAAATGCAAACAAACTGTTAAAGCAAACGGGGAAGCAGGCTTAACATTAAACCACACTCTCCACCTGACCAGTCATGACCAGCAAGTTCTGGAAAGTGTATACCTTAATTATGAAACGTTTTCATCTAATTATTGAAACCAAGGTAATATGGTGATGCAGTTACTATGAAAACCTAGAAAGTACATGATCTTTAAGAAAAGTCCCAGCGAGGGCTGGTGTCTTGTTTTCCTGTTCAGTGTCTGGGTGTCAGTAGCTGGCTCCCAATAAGGCCAGTTCCTGTACATTTGGCCTCTTGTGATTGCTTGTCTCCCTGACTTTGTCACAACATCATGCAAACTATTTCCTAAAAAAAGAAAATCATAATTTTAGGGGCTGGGGAGATGGCTAAGCGGTCTAGAGCGCCTGCTTAGGCAAGCTTAGGCTAGCTCAGGCAACCACAGAGACTGCAGACTGCAGTTTGATCCGCAGCACCACATGCTGCGCCAATCCCACTCCTAGGGCAGTCTGAGATAGCCATACTAAAAAAATAAATAAATAAAGTCTTTTTTTAAAAAAAAAGAACACAAAATTTCAAAAAATAATAATTTTAGAAAATACTAGATATGATACTGAATTTTACTAAACAAAATAATAGAAATTCTACAATGGTTGTTATATTGCATACTATTGTCTTCAAATTGTATGTTTAGGTTAGCAGATATAAGCATGCAAAATTGGTTTTAAAAGATATACGATGTGGGAATGGAGGAAAATATAAGAACTAACTGCTGCTTGCAATAGATCAGCAGAAATAAGTGGTACAATTATCCAAGTAACCCTGTACTTGTTCATAAGTATAACTTTTGCCCTTCCTTCATACTTTTCCTTGTCCTGGTTGTTCTTTCCCTTTGAATGGATAAAAAAGTGGTATTTTTATTCAATGAATTATTTTTATATTTATTTATTTATTTGCTTATTGCAGTACTGGGGATTGAACTCAGGACCTTGCATTTGTCAGACAAGCACTTATTCTACTGAGCTATCTCTCTAGCTCCATTTCAGAGATGAATTATTCATAAGCAATAAAAAAAGATGAGTTTGAGGCTTTTACAGACAAGTGGATGCAAGTAGAGACCATACTCATAAGTGAAATAAATCACTCACATGTGTGAACATGGTATTGTTTTGGTAGTGCAAGAACCTGAAGGAGTAAATAAAATTTTAACGGTACAAAGTTTGAATGCAAGCATTACCTGACACAAATACAGGCCAATAGTAATACTACGAGTAATCTAATGGGGTACAGGAAGTTTAGGGAAAGTAAAAGAGGAAACATGAGAATACAAAATAGATGAGAGAGAGATAAAGGACCAGCGGTAGAGCTCAATGGACTAAGAGCTTGCTTAGGGAAGTGCAGGGCCAGGCTTCTATGGCTCCATTTCTGGCCCTGGCGGCTGTGTCAGACCTGCTCTCGATCTGGGGTACTCTGAGCCTGCAATGGAATCTGGGTGTGGTGATGCATCTGTAATCCCAGCACTTGGGAGGCAGGAAGCAGGAGGATCACTATGAGTCAGAGCTGCCTAGTGAGACCTTGCACAAAAGCAAAAAGAAAGGAGAGGCAGAGAGAGAGAGAGAAAGAGAGAGAGAGAGAGAGAGAGAGAGAGAGAGAGAGAGAGAGAGAGAGAGAGAGAGAGAGAGAGACTTGGAGAAAAGGTCAGATTAGACTCATGCCCTCCATAAACATTTCAAAAAATCAAAATGAAAATAAGTATAAAAATAAATAAATTAATATCATTGAACATTTTAAATAAAACCATTTGGTGTATAATTTTGTAAAAAAATAAGAATCGTTTTTTGTATGTATTTTTACTTGACTCTACATTTTGTAATCATGTACATGGAATAGTATTTATTTAGGTATATCATATCAACTTCATTTTCTAAAAATATTTCTATTGTTTCCTGTTTGTTTCTGGATTTTAGTGTGGCAGAATGGTCTAAAATCATTGTAGATTTGGGAAGAAGGATATAGAGCAGAAGATTGCTTGGAATTAGTTTCTTTGACATTTGCAAAGGGGATTTACTAGGTATTATGTCTGTGTCTAGATTTCACCATGAAACATGTCATGCAGTCACAAGGCTTTTTTTTTTTTCCCAGAATTGACTGGAACTATCCGGGGAGATGTTGGAATTGATTCAGAGTGCAGTGCTAGAATCAAGGCTCTGGGCGTAAGAGAGAGCACTCTTTCCATAAGTAGCCTGAGTAAGACACAGGAGATAAAGAAAACCTGTGGTCATCTCTTGCTTTAAGGCTCTCTTTTTCCTTCTGCTTGCCATGGACTGTTTTCTCCACTGTGTTACCCTTCAGCCAAGGCACCGTACCTAGGAGCACCAACTAGAGAGTGGAAACGCTACAAACCGTGAGTTAAGTAAACCTTTCTCCTTTACTTTTGAATGCTCAGTGCTGATTTGTCATAGAAACGAGAAATCAACTAAGGCAATGGGGAAAGCTGTTCTTCTAAAAGAAGTTTGGACTGAAACTGGGCATTTTTATTTTCTGATAAATAAAGTGCCCACTTTTGCCAAGAGGAGAAAGTTAGCTATCAGTTAGTTATACAGACTGACCCTTATGTGAGATGGGTTACAATGAACAGGTCTTAAACTTATGGAATGATTGGGTATGACTCCTAGGAAAATGCCAATAATCAATGAACTTTTTGGCCCAGTATTTTCTTCTCTCTCTCCCTCCCCCTCCTCTCTCTTTTACTGGGCCTTGAACTCAGGACTTTGCACTTGCCAGGCAGGTATTTGTTCCACTGAGCTATATCCTTGGCTCATTGAAATTATTTGGAAATCAGTCATGCATATTTCCTCAAATTAACTTTTTCTTTGGAATCTGAGGAACTCAGTGATCTCACCTAAAAGAGAAAAGGCAATATGTCCAACATGAAAAGAAGCACCAGTGGAGTCATGTAGCATGGAAGTCGCCCTTCCCAATTTTGCTTTGCTTCTTAGACATTCTCAACATCTGCAATATTAGAACAACTTTAAATAATATACAAGATAGTCATATTTTGCCAGGTAGGATGATGTAACATCTTTTGTGTGATTGATATGAAAATGTTGGTTTTTAGATACATAAATAATATTAGGACATCTATCAGGAAAAGCAGATGGATATAAAAACATGCCTGGAGAGTACGATGAAACAAGGACTGCTTAATCATCCTTGTTGGAAGCAGCTGAAGCTTGACGTTGATCATATGTAGGAGGGCAGTGCAATTCCTTAGTGTCTAAAACACACAAGCTATGCCACTCCTCAGCAAGCATCCTGCCTGGTCAAAGGCAGCTGTTTGTCCCTAGGTAACCTTGTGTCACATGATCACAACTTTGAAAGAGTATAAATGAAGTCCCTGCTGTTGTGGTTTAGGCTACTTTGTCCATCAGGCTTGGGCTATCACCTATTATCTCTTCCCTTTGTGTTTCAAATCCTCTCACAATTTTCTCCTGGGCACCACTGAAAGACCAAAAAATCCCCACGTTCCATACCCACAGAAGAGGGATCAGTAGTGAGATTTGGGGAAGCAGGAAGATGTTCCCTAGAATTTTACAAACAACAGGTCGAAAGAATGAATTACTTTGTCAATATAGCACTGGAGTGTTATATTGAAAATTATTAGGTGAAAAGCATGTGGCCTGGAGGTCTACTGAACTTAAAATTTATATGAATACGAGCTTAACGAGGGAAATAAGTTTGATAAAAGTCAAAAAAGAGAACGTCATATTGAATTAAAAATGAAACACAGTTTCAAGAACTACAGATGTATATAGATGTATGTACACATGTTGGCTATTTTTTGATTCTTGTATTCACTTAAGTTATAAGACCACCACTTATAGGACTTAATGAGGAATGCTGTTTTAAAATCAAGTCTCACATTCATCAAGGAAGTTAGAGCCAAGGTAGAATGGCTAAGAGTTGGAATCCTCTAGCTTTCCTTAATCAGATTAAAAAGCAAGCAAATATGGTTTTAAATTGTGAGTAGTGCCCGAATGGCGCAGTGGGTCCACCAGAGGGAGGGGCACAAAATGGGTTCAGGGAGGGCCCTGCACTCCATTCCTAGGCAGACTCCTCTAGGATTCACCAGCTGCCTGCGCATGTATGCTCAATGGGTCCAGCCCTGGATGGAGGGTGGGGTACCCAACCAACTACATCCCTGTGCACCTGGAGATAAATCAGAGGATCACGACTAAGGCATACCATGGCCTCAGCCCTTGCTACATGTACTGGTAGCATCAAAAATTGAGGCTTCAGCCCTTGCTACATGTACTGGTAGCATCAAAAATTGATTAGGCTCAAGATAACGCCTGCTTTCGGAAAACAAATAATACTTCAAACAGTCAGAGCCATAGGAAGAACTGGTACACACAGTAGTGGTAGCTACAAAGTCAGAGACCCTTTTTATCTTGGGGATGGGAAATGTGGGTGAGGGAGCCCTTTCCAAGTGCTAATAGCTCACCAGCTCTGAGATGACAGAGTTGAAGCAGCAACCAGAGACAAAGCCCAAATACAAAGAGACCTCCAGCTTTTGCTCGGTGTCATCAATGCTAATTATACAGGAGCAGTCAGGGTTATAGTTCAATTTATTCAAAATGCTGTTCCAATCACTCTTGACTCTTGTGTTGCTCAGTTGATCATTCTTTAGCAAAAACTGAAAAATCATAAAGAAGAAAAAGTATATGTGGGACTAAAAACTAAAATTTAATTAAAGAAAAAATTGAAGGACTTTCAAATACAAATGTGGATGGCCTCCAGGTAGGGCTTCTCAGGTTTGTAGAAACAAGAGGGTTGGTTGGGGTGCTGACTTGCAGGGATCGTAAGGGGAATTACTCCAGAAATAGAGCCTCGCAGAGAAGCAAAAAATAGCATGCTTCTCTCTGTTCATTACAACTGACACTAAAAGTAAAGCTTTCACATTTTCCCCTTAAAGTGATTAATTTAAAAGGCCGTTTCCATCCTAAGAAGAAAAGGTTTGCCTTTAAAAAAAAGCCAACATAGTTTCTAACATTTACAAAAACGGTAATATTTTAAAAGATTACTTAAAATTTTTCATGATTCCTAAGAAGGTTGATTGCTTGTTTTACAGTCCTAAATTAAAATTTGTATGTAAAAATCTTTGGTATTTTACATACAGATATAAAAGTTTGGAGTGTAGTCTAAAAGCAGTCAAGTTGAAACAGTTCCTTGAGGTTGACGTCCCATTTAACTAGAGGCAGGCCTAGTGGTGGCCTTCAGTTCTTCTTGTTTGAGTCAACTTATCCAGCAATGATATGTTGTGTCTCAATCTGTTCCCAGAAAGATTTTCTAAATTTATTTGACAATATTAATTGGCTCCGTCAAGACTTTGGGCTAATTTATCTGCAGATATTAATTGTAATTATCCTACATATAAGTGAGATTAATTTGCTGATTTTCATAGATGTATCATTTTATGTTAAGGGAGGCTCTATGATGGCTTCTTTTTCCAAAATATAGAATGCAGGTTTCTCAGCATATCATTAAAATTCAATAATGAAAACAAAAGGGAGAATCAATACCTTCAACTTCACTTGTTAATATGTACTAATGAATATTTAAAGTTTCTAAAAAAGATAAAAGTTCAACAACATAATGTAGCTACCAAAATAAAAAGCTAATTTGGGGTAGAGGGTATGCTTGTGTTTTTCTACAGCCTACTGAACAATCTCTTTGGGTACCAGAGCATGCTGTCGGGATGTACCATGAAGCCAGATCTGGAGAAAAGGCTGGCGATGATGATCTGGTTGTAAAAGCAGGCTTTCTCCTGGGTATCCAGCTGGTATAAATGAAACAAGACTGACTCCCAGGTCATCAAAATTCTGAGCTAATTCAATGAAAGTTTCTTACGATGGGGAGAGATCATAGGACAAGACTCTAGTTGGTGGATAGAGGGGTGGCCACCCTTTGTTTCTATGTCTCTTATCATAGACAGGCTACTTAGAGTGGGTGCCATGAATATCATTAATCTTAATGCCCTTAGCCTGGCACAACAACATGAATTAAATTCCAGCATACTCCAATCTAGATTCAGCCAAGTATTAAAAATCCCAGTCTAGGACTGCATGAGGCTTTCTGAGAACATCTGAGAACACAAAACATAATATCCCTAGCTCCCCCCAAAATCATGTACATTCCTTTAAGCAAATGACTGCAAGCCCATCTGCACTTTAGAAGAAAGTTAAATATTTAAGAGCACAAGATCAACATTTTTATTCCAAAAGTTGCATACAGAGGATAGTAAGAAATTAGGAAACACGCAAGACACAAATCTAGTTGGAAAAACATTAACTGCCACAGTTCCACTGACAGCATCCCTGGGAATCTGTATAACCATGAATTCCAAAGGGATTAAGGGGCTCTACTCCTAGGGTACTGCCAGTGCTTGCAGCTCCCATAGTTCCCTTCGACGGTCAGGTATGTTCATTCCCTGCAGTTTTCCTTGTATAATTCATATTCCTGGCTTCTCTACACTTCTAGGGTTTCCACTACATCTTTGGCTGCATACCCAGAGCTCCACATGCTATTTGCTAGGGGCTATCCTTCCTGGCCTCCTGGCTCTGCCTTTGAAATCTGGATGGAAGCCTTCCTGACACCACCGCTCTTGCATATGTGTCTAAAACCAGCAGCACAGGAATGACTCCATCGTGTGCTGCCTACTGGGGCAGCAGCAGCCTTCTTTCTCTCCTGGCTATTGGGGTCTAGGGCCTATGAACAACCTGACAAGAAACAGCATCCCTAGCAAGCTGCATTCTGGAACGTGCTGCACTTAGGCTTTCTATTCTCAAAGCGAAGTTTTTTGACTTTTGGAATATTGAAACTTCAAAGGGCAGAGACGTGCTGTTTCTTGAGATGTTCTCAGGCCTCCTTCTCTTCTCCTGTTCCTTTTCAGCAATGATGATCTCTGCTCTATCTCGAGTTCCCAGGTTTACTAGTTACTTTTCTGATAAAACTCAAAATGCGCTAAATCATTTAAAATGTTTGTATAGTCTCTTTACTCTTGCTTCTCAACATGTCTGGCTAAAAGCACCCAGAAACAGCCATTTAACTGCTTCTGTAGGAGACAGCTTTGAAATCTCTTCTGCTAAATTAATTAGTCCACTACCCTTAATCTCAGTTTTATTAAGTCTCTGTACATGAGGAAAATTTGGACAAACCTTCAGCCACATGTCTGAATTCCAGCAGCCAGTGAGGTCCTTTTTTCCAAGAAGAAATCACCTGAGTATGATCTTTCACAATGGAAATTTTATCAGCATCTAGCTCTTTTGAGTTCTGCCCGGATTCTCCCACTGAATGCAGCCAAAGACATCTCAGTGCACTTTTTCAGCCCACATCTCCAAACCTTTTTCAACTCTTCCCCTTCCCACAAGCCAATCCTCAAAGCTCCTGACCACAGAATCTGGTATGGGCACAGCAGTGACTCCAATTATCTGATACCAGATTCTCTCTTAATTATTTTCCTGTCATTGCTACATTGAAATACCCAACATCCAATGTTAATCTCACAATATGTAGAGGTTTCAGCCTACAACCAGCTAGCTCCAAGGCAGGGTGGCACAGTAATCAGGCATCACAGAAGACAAAACATTCATGCAAGGGAGAAGGTAGCCAAGAACCAAGGGTGTAGACACAGTTTTTTTTTTTTTTATCTTTTATATCTTATTCAGGTGACATAGGGCAGATAGTTCCCTTCATCCTAGTGCCCTGGATCCTAGCATTGAACCTTGAATTAATTCCAGAATCGCACATGCTAGACATAACTACTTTTAAAAAAGCCAGACCTATGACCGCACAAGCCTTTGGACCGACATCTAGGCATAAACGTAACAGCTTTCTCAGAAAGCAGTTATAGCATGACAGATGACCAGAGTAGATGGACAATTGCCCAGAAACTTCTGGGAAAACCATAGCAGAAAGAGAAAAGAAGAACCGAGAGACATACAATTTCTTGGTCATGCAGGCAGTGATCCAGTTCTTCTGACCAGGTACCACCTCTTAACAGTAAGTCGCATATAGTGTTACTGACTCACAGTCTTTATCAAGACACTTAAAATTTCAAGGATTTCATAGATTAACACTAGAAATTTGAGCACATGGATTGTAGCATGTCCACTGTATGCAGGCTCCAAATTAAAAATAACATAACAGGAAATATAGTAGAATAAATCTGTTTACTTTATGTCAGTCAGGAGCAGAGAACAAAGGAGCGCCAAAGGAGGAGGAGGGGCCATCTCAGTTCCTGAACTCATTGGCCTTTCTCTTCTAACTAGACCTCACCAATGGCAAGTCAGCTGTAGCATCTCTACTGGTCACCTCTTCTAACCAACCTGTCTATGAGTGCATGAGGCCTTCAACGTATAACCTCATCACATTCCACCCCAGCCCTTCCAAACTCTTATGTGCATCTCTTTTCCAAATGTGTTTGTTCCATATTTATAAGATATCACTGGCCCGCCAGGATGGCTCAGTGGTCTAAAGCGCCTGCTTAGGAAAGCTTGGGTGGCTGCAGGGACCACGGTTCGATCCCCGGCACCACATGCTACACCAGCTCTGCCTTCAGGGCAGGCTGAGCCGGCCATAAAAATAAATAAATTAATAAACAAAAGTTCTGAAACAAGAAAAAAAAGATATCACTATCTTTTTTTTTACATTTCTGAATTTGATATAGGGTCTCACTATATGGATCAGATTCATGCTAATCCTATTATTTTCAGCCTCCTCAGCACTGGGATTGCAGATGTGTGCTACCACACCCTTATTCTCTTGCTGGCTCAGCACTACCCGGGGCAGGGCCAGTGTGGTATGGGAGACTTGAAGGTATCATTTTCTTAAGTTTGAATATTGGTGAATAGTTGATAGTATCCCTTGATACTTGCGGCAAATTTTATCAGGGAGCCTCTGTCAAATCCATAAGCAATATACCTACAGCAATCTGTGTTGGGAACATAATGGAGGGATATCAAAGTCCAGATCGCAACATCTGAAATTCCAGATTACAACATTGTAGTATCGGTCTGTTCAGGCTTCTGAACTTAACCAGACACTCAAAACAGAAGCCGTGGAGCTAGCAGTTGATTCTCATATTCCTGCTTAGCCAAATTGTAAACCTGAATGTGAGACTGAGATCCCTGGATTGCACCACCAAGCCCATGGTAGGAGAAAGAGTGAATATCTGTTTGTAAGAAATCAGAGTTCTTATCCGGGCGTGGTGGCGCACGCCTGTAATCCCAGCACTCGGGAGGCTGAGACAGGAGGATCGGTGCAAGTTCGAGACCAAGCCTGGGCTACAAAAGTGAGCTCAAGGCTAGCCTGAGCTGCATAGCGAGACCCTGTCTCAAAAAAAAAAAAAAAAAAAAAAAAAAAAAAGAAATAAGAGTTCTTTGCACACCCTATCATGAGCAGACTGGTGTTTAATGGTTGCCTGGTTTTGAGGCTAGACTGCATTAAGGTAATACAATTGCTGAAATGTATGCCCTCCCTTTACATTGGCCAATTTTAAGCTGTTCTACTTTTGAGTGGTTGAATTGGAAGAATGTAAATAGCATAATTTATCTACTGAGACTCAAAGAGGCATAGAAAAGAAGGAGTAATCTACTGTGCCAATAACTCTGCTTGAAATACCAGCATGACTCCCTGCCATTTTTCATGGGCTGATTTTTCTGAGTAAAAGTAAGTTTTTATATGCAAACCACAATGAACACATGGCTTAAGACTATGTAAATGTGAATGGAAATATCTGCTTTTACTAAATCTGACTTAAGACTCTTGCATTCTGCACAGCCATAAAACTGGCACCCCGAGTCTGTAAAATTAGCACTGGACCCACAGTTGTCACTCACACAAGCAGAAGCCAGGCACCCTTGAATCATGGCTGCAACCACCTTTGAGTGCTTTGATGACTCAGCACTATAAACTGAATTTTACAAAACCAATTATCTAGTCAGATAATTTGCATCAGGAAGCTAGGTTGGTACAATATTTACCAGTGCTGAGCTGGTTCTGCATCACTAGTATTTTGTAGATTTTTTCAGACCTACTCCTGCCACAAATTCTTACGTGCCTATCCTAATTCACCAGTGATAATGTTAGGAAATATAGTCTTTGCAAGTGATAAAAACACGAGGGAAAGCCTTCATAAAGGAGATACGTGGCTGCAAAAGTCAATCTGTAGAGTTCATTGTTTCTTTTGTCATGTGAAAATGCATCAAGGAGGCTACCCTCAGCCAACAAACTTTCCAGCACGTTGCTGTCAGACTTTTGATACTTTATACATAAGAAGTAGTTTTCTGTTGTTTGTAGGTCACAATTCTCTGCTATTCTGCTGTAGCATCCTGGGAAGAAAAAAGCAATCTGTTTTTTAAGCAGCGGGTCTGACTAGAGAAGAGTAAAAAAAAATCTCTTACAGAATAAAAGAAACAAGGAAAAAAAGACTTACAATATTGTAAAAGGATCATAAATCAAGAGGGCTAAGAAAACTTAGTTGCCTTTTTCTTTTTGTATTTTGTAAGGGTCTATAGGGTTTCACTGCATAGATCGGACTTATCGTGGCCCACCTCTGTTCGGCCTCCCAAGTGCTTGGGTTGCAGGTGCATGACACCACACTCAGTCTCAGTCACCGTCTCAGTGTGCTCTGGGTGTGGAGCCAGCACAGCCTTCAGGGGATTGAACGCTGGACACTGCATCTGCCTGAGCAGGCACTTTAATCCAATGAGTTATTTGGCCAGACCTTTACCTGTGTTTTAAAAGTACAATTCAAAAGCAAATATATTTCACTTTTTGTTATGATTGTGACAACTTATCATCAAGGTCTGACAGTTAAAAGGCAACTATAGGGCCCGGCAGGATGGCTCAGTGGTCTAAAGCGCCTGCTTAGGAAAGCTTAGGTGGCTGCAGGGATCACGGTTCGATTCCAGGCACCACATGCTGTGCCAGCCCTGCCCTCAGGGCAGGCTGAGCAGGCCCCAAAAATAAATAAATAAGCAAACAAAAGTTCTGAAACAAGAACAAAAATTAAAAAAATAGTATAGAAGAACTTTAAAGAAAAAAAAAAGGCAAGTATAAGCTACACCTCACTCTTAATCCACTTGAAAAAACACTATATTTTAGCTTGATCTCAGGTCAAATTATGAAAATAATATTTTATGAAAGATGATGGGGGGGCTGGTAAGATAGCATAGATGAAGAAAGCATCTGTTTAGGCAAGTTTACGTAAGCACAGGGGGCATTGTGGTTCAATGCCTGGCACCATATGCTGCACCTATTCTGCCCACAGGGTAGGCTGAGCCTGCCAGAGTCCAGGCAAAGTGATGTATGTTTGTAATCCCAGTGCTGGAGGCTGTAAACAGGAGGATCACCAAGAGTCTGAGCTGCATAGTGAAACTCTTAAACAACCAAATACATTAAAATAAAATACAAAATAGAACATGATGATTCTAAAGAAATTGATTCAATTCATTGTTTTAATTAAAATCACAGACTATAAACAACACTGAATGAAAAACCATTGTCTTCCTTTACTGCTGGAAGTGAAACAAGAGTGGAATATTAGACTGTCCTTAGTAGTTGCAGTAAAATTACCTCTGGATAGCAAACTGAGGCTGCAGAAACACAAAAAAATTACTTAAAATAGTTGGTTACATTGAAAAACAAAATAAAGTAGACAATAGCCAAAGAGAATGTACTACTTCGACTTTGTTTTATCAGCTTTACAAAAGACCTTCCGTGGTCCTTACTGGCTAGTCCACTCTCAGTATTACATTCCAGTCTCTGCACTTTTAGCTGGTGACTGACTAAGCATCATGTATATGAAGGCCATTTTCCTTTGCTGTTTTGAAATAAACAGCTCCCATAGCAAGGAAAAACCTAGTTACTCTAGGTGAAAGAAAATTCTTTTGCATGTTAAGAATATAAATTATATTATCTGAGCAGAAAGAAGGTGAACTGTCCATTTTCGGTATGTCTCTTGGATATTTATGAGATTTTAGAAGAAAGAGCACTTATGTATGATTGTGTAAGTAGTTCAAAGTTAAAGAAAATTTTGAAAAGAATTCAGGAGGGAGATAAAGCAAATATCTCAGGTAAGTGTTACTCATATATATCCTTGCACAAAGGACAAAATTAAATAAGTAAGTAGATAGATGATAGATACATAGATAGATCGATAGATAGATAGATAGATAGATAGATAGATAGATAGATTGTAAATACAGACATACAAATGAAAAGTTGGAGATTTATGACATATAAAAGGGTTAAACAGGCTATCTTGAAAATGTTCTGATAGGAGATATCTGTTTATAGACATTGCATCCCATAGGATTAGAAGACATAAACTAGTTGATTGTATCACCAAATAATGAAGCTGTTGTGAAGTTCTGTATCACTTAAAAACAGGGAAAACATCACTTAACGACAGTACTAATAAATTAAATTTTCTCAAGTGAAGACACAAAGCATGTATAAGACTTTGAAGATAGCTTTAAAAAGTAGTCAGTTTCTCAGAAGTTCTCAGTATTAGTAATAAAGTTACCCACTACAAGGAATATACAGCATCAATGGAGAAATATAAAAATGAAAAATTAGAAGATATGTTATGATTTGTGTCTAGAAATCATAACGAAGCCTCATGCAGTCATGGCGTGGATTTCCAGTCTCTGTGATCAATTCATGATCAATAAATGCAGCAGGAAATAGTGCCTTTCAATAATGTGAAGATTAAACTTAGAGCCATAGCTCTCACCATGAACTAAATTAAAATCAAAATAGATCAAGCATCTCAATATTAAAATAGAAACACTATATTTACTGGAAAATTGAATAGAGTACTTGAAGAGATAAGTATTGGCAAAGATCTTATAAGCAAAACTCTGAACACAGGGAAATATAGCAAAAAGAATCAGTTGTCTACTGAGAACTGAACATAATAAAAAGTTGGGCCAGCGAGGTAGCTCAGCAGTCTAAAGTGCCTGCTCAGGGAGGCCAGCAAGGTCCATGGTTCACAATCCTCTCACCACATGATGTGCCAGACACGCCCCCCCCCAAAAAAAAACAAGAAAAAATATTGTACAGCAAAAGATATGACCAACAGAAAGAAGAGACAACACTCAATGTGGAAAAGAACTTTTTAAATGTATTTAATGCAGGATCTACAGGGTATCATTATGTAGATCAGACTCATAGTGATTCTCTCAATCACTGTTTCAGCCTGTCTAAGAGATGGGGCTGGGGCCGGCAGGTTGGAGCTCAAACCCCGACCACTGTGCTATGTGTAGGGAAAGAATTTTTGCCATCTGTTGTTCAGACAAAGGACTAATATGGAGATTATATAAAGAAATTAATAAGACTTATCAATTTTAAAGATAAACTCCAAAAATGGACACTTGAAATGAACAGATACATCTCAGATGAAAAACTATATATAGATAGATAGATATCTATATCTATGTCTCTATATAACTATATATACTATACATACTATATATATATACATATATATGTTTCAATATGACTGATCATTCAAAATATACCATATAAAGCAATGTAGAGATTATATCTCACTCCAGAAAGAATGGTTGTTATCTAGAAAGAAGCGACTGCCAAATTATCAAATGCTGATGGAACTTCATATCTTCCTGAAACTATTAGAAACAACATATAACAGTGATATATTATATGTGCATCCATATTTGAAGCAGCAAAATTTGTAAAAGTTTAATTTTGAAATAGTCAAGCTGCCTGTGAATGGATATTTCTGGGTTTTTTTACTTTTTAAATATATAACAGGGTGCTAACTCTCTCATAAAGGATAACCATGGATATTTCTAAGCAAATTATGTACCTTGTGACCATATTCTAAAGTAAAAGAAACCATACAGACATTTAGATACTTCATTGTTTTTTGGATTAAGAAAGAAAAAGGGCAAATACACACCCAAGTATATAACATAGATTGGGAAATAGGAAGAAAATGCTCAAATGAGAAGGGAATCAACAGAAGGGAGAGAGAAAAAGCAAATAAGGGAGAAAAACAAAGAAAGAATAGAAAAAACGAAAACAGTTTTTGTAAATAAGGAGCAGCAGAAAGATTAAATGGAGGGTGTGGGTTGGAGAGAAAATCAAATTCAGGTACAAATTACCTATGATGCACTCTATCATTATGAGCACATAAAGTGTAACATTTTAATTAAATTTTAAAATATGAAAATATGACAAAATGAAGTGTTCTTTAAAAAAGTACTACTTATTTTGTCTGGTTAAAAATGGTGGGCTGGTATAGCATGTGGTGCCAGGGGTCAGACTCTGGTCCCTCCACTTACCTAAACCAGACAGCATGGGAAATACTTCAGAGAACCAATCATTAGGTTCTCATATTACTGCAAAGTTTCTGCATACCAAAAGAAAATCATCAATACAGTGAAAGGATAATATAAATTGGGAAAAAAGAAACTTAATCAATAGTCACTCAGACAAACTACTTCTAAATAGAATATATGAAAAACTAAAAATATTCCGACACTCCAAATTCTATGACCTAGACCAACAATGGAATCTGATATGAACACATATTTCTTAGAGGAAGGAAATTAAATGGCAAATAAATGCATGACAACAGTTCCAAAGCATTGGTCCTTGAAGAAATGAAAATTAAAACAACAGAGATATCATCTCAGTCCAGAAAGAATGGCTATCATAAAGAAATCAAATAATAACAAATGTTAGAGAGGCTGTGTAGAAAATGGAGGCAATTTCCATTCTTTGTGGGAGTGTGGGCTGGTACATCTATGGAAATTAGTGTGGAGGCCTCTCAAAAACTAGGACTTGAAGCTCCGCTTAAGCTAGCTATTCTCCTTCTGGATAGTTTCCCAGAAGAACTGAAAATAACATATGATAATATAATATGTGCACTCATACTTACAACAGCACGATTTGTCATAGATAAATCTTGGATATTATCAAAATGTCCATCAACTGAGGAATGGGTTAAAAATTGCTGGCATTTCTAAATAATGGAATATCATTCAGCTATAAAGAAAGGATTAAAAAAAAAAAAAAAGAAAGGATTTTATAGATAAATGGATGGAACTAGAGGCTACACTCATTAAGTAAAATAAATCAGACCCACATGTATAATAATCGTATTGTCTCCCTTGTATAAGAACTTGAGAGAATAAATTAGGAAAGACATAATAGATATAGTAAATGGGAAAGAAACTGAACATAAGGAAAAAACAAATGGGAAGAGGGAAAAAAAGAGGAAAAAAAGTAGAAATAGAAAAAATCATGTAAGTATATACACAGGACATCTAAAAGGGTTGTACTGCTAACTTTTATCATTTTTTTAAAGGCAGCAGTTAACTCTGAAGTTTTATACGTCAGGCACACGTACGTGCTTGTATCTGTAACCTCAGCAACTCCAGGGCAGGTGACAGTGTGCAGCACAGCGATCTCTATTGAGTACCTGTCATCTGTTTTTTAAAATTATGTATTTCTAACATCTTATCTATTATTTTTATACTATCTTTAAAATAAACAAGATATAGATATAAATGAAGACGTATGGACAAGGAAAAACTCAAGCTTTCAGGAAAAGAAGAGTTAATGTTATAACTGCTTGATCAGTCTTACATGCTCATATCTGGTAATCTGTAAGACAAATGTAATGTAACTATCATTGTCAATTTCCTATTCTTTTTTTTATATTCTGTACCATTTTTGTTGCTCTATGGTGCTTTCTTTGTTGTTTTTTCTCTTGTTGCTTTTTTTTGTTTCATTCCTCTTTAATACAAAAAATCTAATTTCTTGACATGCCAACTTTACATTCTAGCTCTTGATTTTTTTCTTTAATTCATTTTTTGAAATTCTTTACTTTTTTGAAAATACATCTTGTCAGTATATGTAAATTATTTTATTTGTTGAATTTAAATGTTTATTTACAGTTTTGGGTTGTTGCTTGATGGAGCATTCAATTTTTCTTAATGTGACGTTTCCTGATTTTAGATACTTCCCTTGTTGAAAGTGTCTGTCAGTATTTTTAGGAAGCACAAAATTTTCTTAAACATCTTCACATTTTAGCAATGCAATTAGTGTTCTACTTCCTTGGAAATAATGTTTGATTTATATTATTTCTCATGTGCTTGACTTTTCCTCCCTCCTTTCCTCCTTTCTGTTTTATTTCTGCTCATTTTTCTTCCTTTGTTTTCATTTCTCTTTCTTTTTTTTTTTTTTTCTGAAATTTATTTATTTATTTATTTATTTATTTATTCTTGTTTCAGAACCTTTGTTTGTTTATTCACTCATTTTTATGGCCGGCTCAGCCTGCCCCGAGGGCAGGGCTGGCGCAGCATGTGGTGCCCGGGATCGAACCGCGGTCCCTGAAGCTGCCCAAGCTTTCCCAAGCAGGCACTTTAGACCACTGAGCCATCCTGCCGGGCCCCTCTCTTTCTTTCTTCCTCCTTCCTGCCCCCCTTGTTTTTCCCTTTTCTCTCTCTTTCTTCACCTCTTTATTCCATTTTCTTTTAAAGAAATCTAATATTTGTTCAGCATCTAATTTTGAGAGGATGATGTCATTAAATTTTTACTGTACAAATTATTCAGTACTGGGTAAAGTATATAAAATGGTGCAACTTTGTGTAGATTTCTTTTGCCAGTTAAGCAAAACAACTAAAGAAGTTAAGGAAAAAGGCCTCTGCAAGTCAATTTGTTCCAGAATTGTTGCTTTCAGAATGAAAAATTCTATTTTTCTTAAGTTTGTGTTGAGAATGTGCTGTTTGTTTGTTTACTTCCTTTCTGTGGCAATGTTACCCAGGGTTTTCTCACTGAGAATGTCTCCTTGTATAAATGTCCCGCCATGTTCTCTCTACAGATGCATAATTTTCCAGTGCCTTCTACCAGTCAAAATAGGAAAGTGTATTATTTTATTTTGTAGTCTGTTTCATGTATTTCCAGGAAGACATTGGGAGTAACTGTAGGCCAACTTTCATCTTCTATCATACATTTGTTCTTTGTGCCTGAATATTTTCCAATATACATTTTCAGCAAAGAACACACACACACACACACACACACACACACACACACACACACACACAATGCACAGTGGCAAGATGGCAAGAAACAGTTTCAGGTACCTAAAATGTGTTTCTATGGTCTAAACTTACATGCGAAGATTACTATCTTCATTTCTATTAATGGCATAAAAATTTAGTGGAAGCCATACGTTGCACAAATGAGTCCACGTGCATTACATCACTTAATTTTCACAACGTTAAAGTGGTTCACTGTAGTAGATAACTGATGCTTTCTTTTTCAGCAATAATTAGTTGCTGTGGCCTCTTGGTATGCCTCCTTACCCAGATATGGAACTCAACCTTCTCTTCAGAAAAACTAGGATTCTCCTAGTTCCAGATGTAAAACACTGGCCAAGATAATCGTAGTCATGAATTCACATGGCAACACTTTATAAATCTTGAAAAATTTGTCTTGACCTAGAATTGTCTTTTCAGAACATGTTCAAGACAGGTCTAAGTTGTCCATTTGGCAGAACAATATGGCATTTTGATGCATATGATCCATTTAAGATTGTCTTGTTATCATAAGTATATCAGTTCCAGAATGAATTCCAAAGACAGAAGAACCACAGAGATGTAAAAGACAGCAGAGTTATGGAAATCTTGTGAGATTGTGGAGCAATATGTGTCTGATTTTTGTCATACTTGGGATGCTAGAAGTTATACCAGTCAATGTCTTGAACAAATGCTTTTTGTTGTAATGAATTTAAAAACATTCAGTGTGAGCCAAACACGCCATGATTTTCTGCATTTTCTCTAAAAAGCTGTGAGAGAAAAAGAACACCTCATTCAACAGTACACACAAAAAGGTGGCAAAATTGGACAGCTACCTTACATTAATTTTGATACAGTTTTGTTTCAACATTTCCAGTACTGCCAGAGGGAGAAAGCAAGCTTTGGAGAATAATTCAAAATAACAGAATGTATATGTGTACATTTTGTTCAGCTTTTAGTAAAACAGGATTATGTTCACAGTTTAGTTTGTTGCAGGGTACATTTACTAATTAAGACTCTATGAATTATTTGAATTATATGAAAGTTTCCTTACATAGGCTATAAAAATGTGTACTCAGGTACCTCATTATGTGACCTGGTTTTCTTACATCTGTTTAACAATTCTGACCTTATTTCTGCTATTGAGCACAAAAAAGTTTGGTAGCTATTTTTATATTTATGAATGTCTTTGATGCCAATCTTTGCTTCTTCACTAAACAAATCAGTGCTCCATGGGTACAGTATGAACAGCAAACATCCCTTTTACCTATACAAGGATTTCACATGGAGCGTTCGCATACATTTTCTTGGGCATCTGTAACAGGTTTAAATATATTAACTACAAAACAAATTGCTTTCGCATGTACAAGTTGTAATAGATTGAATAATTTCTTTTTTTTTTTAACCAAACTCTATTTTTAATTTCATAAAGAAAATAATTCCCCTAATGCTCCAGTGAGATGGCTCAGCGGTCTAAAGCACCTGCTTCGGAAAGCTTAGGCAACCACAGGGATCACGGTTTGATCCTGACACCACATGCTATGCCAGCTTCACTCTCAGGGAAGGCTGAGTCAGCCATAATAGTAATAATAATAATAATAATAATAATAATAATAATAATAATAATTTCTCTAAGTCTTTCAACAAGTTCTTTCTTCTTTTTGTAAATGTCTTTTTGTAAATGTCTGAAGAACATCACAAAATTTTTTCACAAATGTGCACATAGAAATGACTTAGTGATTCTTTTTTAGTCTTCTGTTAAAGCTGCATAACAAAATATTATACCTTTTGAGATGTGTGCAAGAAAGTTAGAAGTATTAGTTGACTTAAAAAATAATCCTACAAAACATGGTACCAAAAACTAAACAAATCAATAAATATGGACTCACATTGTTATATCTGCTTTTAAATTCTTCAGAAATATGAAAATTATTGTATATCCTATTTCACTAGTGCAATATACATTTTAGGCAAAATAATACTTCCACTTTTAGTAGACAAAAGATCTTTAAAGAAGAGTCTTCATAAAAATATTGTAATGTTTTATCAGCTTGTTGAACTATAAAAAATCATGTCATACACTAGCAGATTATAAGTTAAGACAGTATCTGGTTTGGGGAGATAGTAGGTGATCTAAGCGCCTGCCTATCAGGCCTACACTATTTTTAATTGCTCATTTTTTCACTTATTACATATATTTTAGACCGAATTATGACAGATTTATCAGGTTCTTGACAGCCACTCATATTGCTTAAGTAAACTTCTCTTTAAATAGAAATAAAATTCAGTGGGTAAGTTCAGTGTTGACCTTATGGGGAAATTTGGTTGAGCTCAGATTCAATTTGGATGTGTGAACATAACTGTGGAAAGAATTAAACTGATGAACTGAGATGCAGCTAAAGAACAAAAGATGTCCTTAGCTCACTTAGAAGTTAAGGCTGGGCCAGGGAGATAGCTCAGCACACTAAGTGCCTGCTTATGGATTTGAGCGCTAGCACCACCTGTCATGTCACCCCTTCCCCTGGGTGACTGGGTGTGGTGGCACACACCTGTCATCTCAGCACTGGGGAGGCTGCAAACAGGAGGATCGCTATGAGTCCAAGGTCTGTAGTGAGACCCTGTACCAAATACATAATAATAAGTTAAAAGTAATTTATTATTTTGAGTAGCTGAGTTCCTGAATATCATAATTAATTACATTATTTAATTACTATGTTGGTCCCAAATACTGGCAGATTTAATATGGCCTCAGGAGTCAAATTTCTTTTATTTTTATTTATTTACTTATTTTTTTCTTTTTTACTTTTCTTTCTTTCTTTTTTTTTTTTGAAACAAGGTCTCACTATGCAGTTCAGGCTGACTTTGAGCTCACTTTTCTAGCCCAGGCTATTCTTGAACTCACACTGATCCTCCTGCCTCAGCCTCCCAAGTGCTGGGATTACAAGCATGCACCACCATGCCTGCCTCAAATTCCTTTTAAAACTGGATAGACTATTATTATTCTCTGAATCCTTTTACTTTAAAAAAAAAAAAAAAGAAAAGAAAAAATAAAGAAATGAATAAAATTGGTATTTTTGTTCTTTGTTAGTTATATGAGTGATTTTTGTCAAAAGAGACTACTTTAGGCATATGACCTTCCTAAAGTTTAGAGGTAGCTTTTCTGAGTCTATAAAATTGTAGAACTTCATTCTGGAACAGGAAAGCCGGTGGACACTTAGACTTTTGCTCAAATTTTTTCTTGATTCCAGCAGACCTCATTATTAATAATGAGGACAAAAGTGATCATGTATCTTCAGTGAAATGACTACACATCAGAAAATACTAAATTATTGAAGTGGGTCAACAGTGCATGGCAGAAGCTTAGAGAAGCCTGTTGGAAGATGAGCTAAGGATACAGCAGATATACCACGTGACACATGTAACTTCAGATAAAAATCAGACATACATAAACAGTTTAAAAAATTCTGGGGCCCGGCGGGATGGCTCAGTGGTCTAAAGCGCCTGCTTGGGAAAGCTTGGGCAGCTTCAGGGACCGTGGTTCGATCCCCGGCACCACATGCTGTGCCAGCCCTGTCCTCGGGGTGGGCTGAGCCGGCCACAAAAATGAGTGAATAAATAAACAAAGGTTCTGAAACAATAAAAAATAAATAAATAAAATTAAAAAAAATTCTAATAGACCAGACATTGTGATACCTCTTGCCTTTACTTTGTTTCCCAGAATTGCTTATGATAGTCTGGCTCTCCTCTGACACGACGTATTACAACAAATAATGTGAAATTCAAATTACTGTGTTCAGTGAACTTCTGTATTACTTGTAATTTTTGCTGAGTTAATTTTAATTTGTACTTTCTGAAAAAAAATGAAACAATTCTAACAACAACATGCATTCTGAATAAATACTACAGTTGAAAATCACATTTTTTTTTCATTTTTGCCCTTATCTCATTTAGAGTGTTCATGAATTTTGACAGTGAGGAACACGTAATGTGATTTCTACTTCAGAGCTATTACACTTTGTCCATATTATTCTGCTTTTGCTCTGCAGTTCAAATCTGGGCTGTGTGGCCCAAACAGGTGCGGAGTCATGAGTTGTTTTAGTAGATTTCCACACATTTGAGGACTGGCTGCAAGCTCTTGGATGAGTCTGGTTGTCCCTTTGCCAAGAAGAAAATCTCCCCAAACAGAAACAGATGTTAGTATGGGCAAAGTGATAGGCAGCAATGCAATTTTTAATCTTTTATTTATAGAAGTACTTTTCCTCCATAAGATATTTTGGCATTCCATTTTATAGAATGATCATGTTGCTGTAGAATTCTTATCATTTCAAGATAAGCTATAAACTGCTACATAATAAAGATGCAATAATTTAGAAAATAAACAACTGATTTTGAATTACTGCATACAATGTCTCACAAAATGAAGCTGGGTTTTGAAAATGTGACAAGAGAAATTCAGTAATAAAAATTACATGACACTTCCTTGTATTATAGATGCATATGTGGTGAATTCTGAGGTATCTTTTTACATAATTTGATCGTCAAAGAAAGTTCATGCTGTCAAGTGAACTTTCATTACTTTCTCTGCAAGTTTTTAAGTATTACTTTTGCTACAACACTTCAGACTCATCTAAATGTACTCCGTAATATGAAAAAAAAATCACACTGTAATGCTGTTCCTCTAGCCAAATATAAATTGAGTGGCTATTTTTCAAGCAATGTGTTAATAATGAGTTGGCACTGGTGATCATTAGCTTTATATTTCTCAGTTGCTTTGGCTGAGCCTTTCTTTGAGTAGTGAATGTATTACTACTATCCATAAGAAATATAAAAGGATGCCCAGATCTCACTGTAGACATAGAACAAAGGGTTTATCATAGAATATATTGCAGATGGTTATTAATTCATAGAGGCATTCAAGAAACTGTCTGGAAGGCTGGTGAGATAGCTTACCAGACTAAACAACTGCTTAGGCAAGCACAGAGACTTAGATTCTATCCCTGGTCCTGCATGATGTGTGGTCCCCACCGTGGGGCATGCTGAGCCAGAGAGCTACTCCCTGTGTGATCCTGCGGGCGTGTAATCCCAGCACTGCACAGGCCGAAAATGGAAGGATCAAAAGGCGTCCAATCTGTGTAATGAGTCTTTGTACAAAACACACGAAAGAAAGAACGAACAAACGAATGAACGAACAAACGAAAGAAAGAAAGAAAGAAAGAAAGAAAGAAAGAAAGAAAGAAAGAAAGAAAGAAAGAAAGAACTTATTGAAAGACTTAAGGGAAGAAATGGTGAGAAATATGGTTTCAACTGTGCCGCTCCTTAAATTGGACTTCAGAAACTAATGTATGTGCAGTGTATGTATGTCCCGTTACTTAGTATTTATACTTTTACCATGGCTCTTTCACCTAGAAAACATTTAAATCATTTAAATTGGAGAGGGCAGTGTAGCCTTCAAAGACTAAGAAAGGTTGATTCAATACATATGCTCATCAATTCATTTTATGAAAAGCGCCACTAAGTTTTCTATGTCTAAATAGATTCACAACAAGGGTTTTACTTTAATTCATTGATTATATAGCACTGAAACATTTAAAAATATAAAAAGAAGCACAATAACTTAAACTATTTTCGAGTTGTGAAATACATATTTCATTAATGAAATCCAGAGTTATTCACTTAGTACCATTATTTACAGTTATAAATATTCATTTTCATACAAACAAGAATAAAACTGTCAGTAGATCAAATGTTAAATTTTGCAAAAACTCATGGTTATTTATACTAGAAAGCAAGGAGATAATGTGAATAATGTAAATTGAGCTTCCATAGCTGATACAGTATAATATATTGCTTTACTATAGTAAATTAAGGACTAAACTATCGTCTCAGGGGCGGGACAGGCACAGCGGGATGGATGAGAGATAGAATCCTTGCCCCTGTGCTTTCCAAAGCAAGTACATAGCTCACTGAGCTGTCTCACCAGCCTTTTCCCAAGCACTTTCACTTTACTTTACTTTACTTTACTTTACTTTACTTTACTTTACTTTACTTTACTTATTGTATTAAAATAGCATCTCGAGTAGTCGCCTGGCCGCGCGAGCTGCAGTCGCGGGAGCGCGCGCCTCTCGTGCTCGCCGTGCCGGGGCGCCGCGCAAGATGGAGGCACAGGGTGCACAGGGTTCCCGGGAGCGGCGGCTGAGAGGCCGGAGTAGAACCATGTGCAGCCGCAGTCCGGCACCAACGAGCTTCCCAGGCAGTCCTGCTGGCTGCACCTCTGGCTCTTCATCCTCCTTTACCTGGTGCTGTTCTTCGTGTACCTTATGCCCTGATTGGTTTGCTGACATCCCAGGAAAGTTGACTTCAGGAGTGAATTT
>PVJA010012192.1:35967-52708 GCA_004027025.1 Myocastor coypus
CAAAGACTGGATATAAAAGTATTTGTACTTAAATGTTTAGTAAATTAAGAAATATTTTAAATTCTTTAACATTACAAAGGTTGGTCATTTTTGATACATAAAAATATGGTATGAGGTGAGGAATTTACACATTTAAAAGTAACTTGGAAGAGATTTTGAGAATTAGTGTGAAATAAGTTTAGATTGCATAGACTATAAAAAAGGAAAGCTATAAAGAAAATTTAAGTCCAACATGTATTGAATGTAAGTAAAAGTTTAGAGTGGGATTTAGAAAAAAATACATTCTGATTCACAACTTGATACAGACTTCAAGAAAGTAGAAAAAATGTATACTAGCCATCAATTCCTTTTAAACTGCTGCGTGCCCTAAAATAATAGTCTTTAGACCTATTTCTTCTAACTGTAATAAGTATGCTTGTAGCTGGAACATTTTTATAATGCCTGTCACTATGTTAAGTATTTGAACAATGTTAGTTGTGTTACTCATTTATCAGGAGCCCTGTTGCCCCATCAGGGAACTGTGAACTAAAATTCTTTTTTTTTTAAACTTTATTTATATTATGGTTGTCTTAGCCTGCCCTGAGAATGGGGCTGGCACAGCATGTGGTGCCAAGGATGGAACCATGGTCCCTGTGGTTGCCTAAGCTTGCCTCAGCAGGTGCTTTAGACCACTGAGCCATCTCACCGGCCCAGGGAACTAAAATTCTTCATGGCGCCTACTTCCCCATTTGTTCTTTTTAAAAAAGCATGTTATTTAGTAAAAATTTACATGCCATCGTGTAATAAGTGTAATCATTATTGAATACACACTAAAAAAGTATTTAAAAACTTACATTCCAGTTTATATTCCAAGGTGTTCAGTTAGCATTTTAATAAAAGAGCCAAACTCAAAGCAACTACTGTAGAATCCCTTGAGAAGCTAGCCCTTTTAGCCTAGAAGACATTATATAATGACTATTAAGAATTAACTCACTAAAGAAATAGAACTGTCTGAAATATTTGGGTTTTTATTTTTTTCCTTCTCAAAAGACATGAGATCTGGTAAACTTCACACATACTTCATGGTTCAGAATGGCTCTTGGGATCAACTGGGATTGATTTTGAAGGATTTTTATTGGCCTGATGTTCATAAAGTTAATTGTGCCTTCAGAATATTTTCATCAGCCTGAAGAGAACCTTTGAAGGTGTGGTTGAACCATCTGGGATTTCACTGTTTGCTAAATAATTGTATAATCTTTTTTGTGCTACTAATTATGTTGACTAATAAATATTTACTCATATAAAAAAATAGCATCTCACTAAATCAATATATCGCCAGCATGGGCTGACCAGCTTTTTTGCCTCAGTCTTCTAGAGAGCCAGTATGGGACTGGTGCTCCATCATAACTGGTTATTCAGATTCTCCTTAAGGGACAAACCACAGCAAGGTCCAATGAGGTTTACTTATGTTCCAAATATTAAGGCCAAAGAAACCATTTTCTCCATCAGAAAGACACTGAAAGATAGAGACTCAGCCGTGCAAGTCAGTGAGCGCTGGATTACTCACACAGTTGTGTGTGCGTTGAGCAAGCACACTTTCCAAGTAAACAGCAGCTGTGGTTGGTAGTTTTCCTATTCGTCCAAAGAAACTGACTTTCTCTTATTCCTCTTTTAATTCCCAGATTTGAATATTGCCAAGAAAAGAAAGGAAAACTTTTGGTCTAGAAACTTAGAAATGCATCTTTATATTTAAAGTATGAACGCTGGCTAAAGGAAGACAGATTAGTATTTTATAAAACTGGTATGAAAGTTACTAAAGGAAACTAGTGGTTAATATGATTCCATATTGATTTTGGACACAGACACAAAAAAATGTCATTTAATTCTGTACCCAAGAATAAGAAAGAAGCCGGGTGTGGTGGCACATGCCTGTAATCCCAGCACTTGGGAGGCTGAGGCAGGAGGATCGGTGCGAGTTTGAGACCAGCCTGGTCTACAAAAGTGAGCTCAAGGCCAGCCTGAACTGCATAGTGAGACCCTGTCTCAAAAAGACAAAAAAAAAGAATAAGAAAGAATATGGAGAAAACAGATTAAGTTACAGTAAAGCTTATAGCTGACTAGTTTAAGAGCTGTATTAACTCTTTAAGTATTCACAACTGTATAATATTATCAGACCAAATATCAACACATTATTGGGAGATACTCTAATTTGAGACTTTATTAATAAAAAACTGTATTCTAAGAATATCTTTGTATGGTCTATTATCTCTATCTATCTATCTATCTATATGTTTTCAGTATGCTCATTTGATTTAGTATGATCATATTAATAGTTGAGTAGAAAATTAAATTTTAGAGAAATATTTAGCTAATAAATCCCACTTCCTTATCATAAGATTATTATTACAATGAAACAATGACTTACTTTCCATTTTATGTATTCAGCACCACTTTTGAACAATTTGTGTTAAATGCAGAAATTATCATTGCAACAAAGGGAGAACAAGAATGAATATCTAGAGCCCTTAAGAAATCACTTAATAGTTTGTAAGTAATTTCAAATTGAAAATCGAAACTTACTTGGAAAAGTCTGCGTGAAATAGTGAGAACTTAGTTGTGGTAATATTTGCTTGAATGATCTTCATGAAATAGTGAACTTAGCTTTGGTAAAATGATTATAATTAGTGGAAAAGATTCTTTTTTTAAAAAAAATTCTTTCACTGATTATCTTAAGTTACGTGATTTCTAACTGGTACAGAAAAGAACTTTAAGAAAAGGAACAATTTTATTGTCAAAAAAAAAAAAAAAAAAAAAAAAAAAAAAAAAAAATACAAAAAAAAAAAAAAAAAAAAAAAAAAAAAAAAAAAAAAAAAAAAAAAAAAAAAAACATTTCCACTAGGCTAAGGAAAAAAGCAGATGCATAAGCGACATAAAAAGACTGAAGTAGAGTAGGTAACATGGTAATTGTATTTGTAGCAGCTCAAATGTAAGAGAAAAAAATATAAAGCAGTTTGAGATTTTCTGTCTCTGTCTCAACTAGTCAAAGTGCAAAAGCAATAAAAACTGGTGATGTGTAGGAAGACTAGATGGATAATTTATCCACCAGTACCCAGCAGTACTCACCCCCACACCCTCTACAGACTATACAGAACAGCACTATGCCGCATGATGTCTCCATGTTCTGATACTGTTCCTGGGTGGTTAGTAGCATAGGGTCAACAAAGGAAATGACACAATACAGATATCTCACATTGAAAAGACAAAATAAATCTCCTGGACAGCCATCACAGTTCCAAACATAACATCAAAACAACATGGCAATGACAGCCACACACTGAAACCAATCTCCGACAAGTCTGAGGGACATAATCAAGTCACTCAAGTCTAGGTCTTTAACCTTGACATTCTGAGAACTATCATCAGGATACAAGAGTATGATGATTTAAATGCTTGATGATAGGGATTTAGAATATGAACTGACTATATATTTTTAATAGAATGGAGATAAATTGAAAGATAATTTGGATCTTTTACATGAAAAGTTTCAATTTGTAAGACGCTGGCTGATGAATTAAGTTATTCAGGTTCAAAGATCAGCAAGGGATTTGACCAAATTAACTGAAGTCAATCAAACTGTTTTATTCCATATATGGCCATGTGTATGCTCAACTACGGGTAAAAGAAAATGATAATTATATAATAGTTTGGAATTACATTGAAAGTTTTATCGTGGCAAATTAGTTTAAAAGAATGAAAAAGTTAAGTTGTCTCTCCTTAAATCTCTGGCAGTTATTTCTTAGGGGGGAAAAAAAAAGGAAACAAAGATTTAACAGTTGTACTCAAGGAATAGCTTGGAAAACATTCATTTATTTTCTAAAAGTGACCAATTATGGATAATGAGTGGCTTACTTTTATCTTAATCCCTCAATATTGTGGGTTGTACAGGGCAGCATTTAACTATTACATCCTGCACATTTGTTCCAGATCTTAGCCCTTTAGCATGTAATTATTTTGTATTGCTCCTTAAAAAAGCAATTTAATTCAGACTTCTGCTTCTTCTTTCAACAGACCAGTAATTTCCCCTGATTTTGGAACCCAGGATGTTTTCTGATAATTTTAGAAGAAACAGAAAGTGTTTAAGAAAGTGTAAGCAAAACAAAACGGTAGAGAAAAAACATAGAACTATTAATCTACTCGTCATTTACTATAGAAACTCCTTACAGAACAAGATGCGGTGGCCACCTCACACTCAGCCCTACGACTTTGTTTACTGCTATACGTTGCAGTCGAAAATATCTCTTTGACTCCTAGCTAAATACATAATTATTCAAAGTTTCAAAGAATAGTGTTAAAAAAAGGACTGCTTTTTGTATCTATTCCTCTACATTTTAATAATTGTATTTTTTTTTTTTTTTTTTTGAGGTTTAGAATAGAAAATTTATTGGGAAAGAAAGCTTCTGTCCAAGTGGGGAACAGTAGGGGCGCCCAAGGGGGTTGCCCCTGAAATTGTCTTTCTTTAGGGGTCTTATAGGGCAAAACCAGGTGATAAGGCGGACCTAAGGTGAAACTAGGGAAACTTGTTTAGGTGGTCAGGAGGTGGGACGAAGTCATGGTCGGCCAATGAAATTACAGGTACCACTGTTTAGTTAAAATTGACTCAATCGGGAGCATATTGGGAGGCAAGTCATATAGCAAGCAGGCATGAATACAGAATAAGGATTCTTGCTGTTGGGGTTGAGTTCCTGAGTCATTTAGGCTCTTTTAGGGCAATTGATACTCATTTAGAATATGTAAACCTGATACTTAACTTTAAGTGAGTTTGCAGCTGCATTTCTTTACTCTTTTGTTTCGAGGTCTGGCCCACAGGTGGGGTGCCTGTCTCTTGCTTTCTATATTGCCCTCTGAGGGCCTGGCCCTATCTGACTGCCTATCCTGTAACATTACCCCCTCTAAAGAAGTGACCTGACCTGCCATGTGGGAAGTATGGGCGATGACTACTCTGGCTACTTCAGGCTGAAAGGGGTTGTAGTTGTGAACCAGCAGTCAGAGATACTCTCCAGAGGTCCTATCTAAAGGCCCTCAATAGACACCAGGCATTTTTATCTTGGGTAGGTGGAATCGCTTTAAATCTGGAGAACACAAAGCCAAAGAAACTATTAAACATACACGGGTTTTGGTATCTTCTACAAAACAGTAAACTTTTTGAGAGATTAGCACATGTATAATCAAAACATGAGCATTTGAATTAGCACACTAGCATTTGGACCGCTTTATTTGTGGAGTCTGATAATTTGGTACAAGTCCCTTTAACTCATAATTATCTTTAAATTGAGAACTTATGAAAATTGGATTAATATCTTATGTTATTAAGTAGTCTAAGTACAGTATGGTATATTTTATAGTTACAACTTGTGAGAGAACAGTGACATTAGCAAGTTATTTTTACTTGTATAAAACTTTTTGTAAACATTTGTCATTGAATTGAAAAACACCCATAATATTGACTGAAATTATAACATCTTTGAAAAAGTCTAATAATCTCTACCAAACAGCACACACAGAATGTATTATAAGACATGCAATCTTCTTTTTGAGAAATCTAATCTATAAGATCACACCTGTATTTACTATCAACATGAAGTACATGAGTTGAGTCATAAATGAACCAGGCTAACTTAAAACACTTAATACATAGCATTTGGGTTAAATCAAGGTCACATTTAGTGTTTTATTATGGTCCCCATTGTCTAGGGGCATTGTTGAGGGTTATATTTTTTTTAACATTGTCTTTGGGGATCTGTTTTAACTAGCAAAATACTTTTTAAGTCTTACACCATAATTTTGATCAGTTAGCAGCTGGAATACAGTGTAGTATCTTAGTTACAGCTAAAGCAAGATGTCTTTTAAAGTTTGTTTTTATTGAAGTATAACAACTGGAAGGAAAGTCAGGGTTAGAGAATAACAAAGAAACCTGTGCCAATGTCCAGCAATAGGCGGGGTTTCTCTGGAGCCATGATTACTCAGGGCTCCTCTGTGTAATTGGCAGGTAGAGATAACATCTGGCCAGAGGGAAGAGGCAGGCCCAGTGCCCCTTAGTCCTACTGGACCACCTGGGAAGCTGAGTCTGAGCTCTCTGGCCTATGCCTCAGAGTGCAGTCTCACTTTTAGCAGCTGCCTTGGCAGTCAGGGCATGGCCTGTGGGCCTCTTAAGGCAGTCCCCCTTATAGTGGCCTGGCTTTTTGACAGTGGTAGAAGATGAACCTCATCATTGGGCTGTTTTTGGAACCCAGAGAATCAGAACTAGAATCTATAATGAGGCCAAAAAGGCAGTGATTTTTGGTCTCTTGTTTTCTCTCCCTGGGTTTTTCCCAGTTCCAATTATAGGACTAAAGAAGCAATTTTTGATACAGCATCAAATGAGTTATCTAGAGCAAAATCTATATCTTGCAACTCTTTTTTTGTAATATATGCAGCTGACTGGGTAATGAACTTACCTCTAAGAGTCATCTGTCCTCTATTGAATTAACATCTCGCGAAGTATGCTCTACCAGTGTCTCTATTAAACATTTTAATATTTAGAAGGCTTAAATTTAGTTCTTAGACCTTTAGGAGTATATACTGGAAGATATCTTTTATCTAATCTCCTGCTTGGCTATTAGGTCAGCAGGGCTCCGACTGTTCAGGTGTCAGGGCAACAGGTATTTCTACTGGCTATCTCTGAGTACTTTTAAAATTAACAATATCATATGTATCTCTAAATGTAATATCAGCTTGTAATATTGTGTTTATCCTCTAAAAACATCAATGTCTGCTGGTTTAGAAATTCCATCTTCTAATCTAGAAGGGCAAGCAGGGAAAACCTTACTTTTAACAATGTTGGGTGAGGCTGTGACTAAGGCTGTCTTGTTCTCAGGACCTGGGGTGGTAGAGGTCTTAAGATTCTGAGGTTTCCGGTCTCCCTGTGGCTCAGGTTTACATGAGACTAAAAGAAGTCTACTTTTTAAATGCAAAAAACATCTGAACATAAGGCATTTCTGACAGTAACTTTTAAGTTGTAAACTGGCGTCATAATTTATACTTTCCTCTGCATTTGCATGTGTGCAGAAAAATTAAATAGCTTTTTCTCAGCGTATATGGATCAAGGGTCTTCCATTGTTTAATGATGTACTGTAAAGGGGTAAGTGACTTTGTCTGAGATTCCTAGAGCTCCGTCTGTTGATCTCGGTGGATGATCTCCAATTGATGCAGGAAGAAAAACTGATCTTTTAACCTGAAAAACACTTGGACGAGTTTGTGTTCTCTAAAACCAAAGAATGAATTTTAGGAATGAGACAGAGGTTTAGGATAGAAAATTTGTTGGGAAAGAAAGCTTCTGTCCAAGAGGGGAACCGAAGGGGGTCCAAGTGGGTTGCCCCTGAAATAGTCTTTCTTTAGGGGTCTTATAAGGCAAAACCATGTGATAAGGCAGACCTAAAGTGAAACTCTGATAATTATATTTTAAGAAGCCATGTTCTGTTTCTTTCACTTCTGTTTGAATTATATAAATGGACTTTGTAAGCAGGAATATAGTGAGGAAAGAAAGCTTTCAATCTTTGTCACTCAATAGATATCTTTTTCAGTAGTGGAGAATGCCTCTATGAAGCACAGACTCTTCATGTGGATTTAGAGCACTCCTGGGGAACAGAGCTTGTGCAAACCCTGAGTTCCTTCACCAGTCCTCAGCTTGCCTCATAGAACATTGTATAAGGAGATACGGTTCTTCATTTCCAGGCCAATGCACTCATATATTTATGGAATGTGTTTGTTCTTTGAAATTTATCCCTGAAATCCGAGATCTTTTTGTGACTGGGAAAATGCTGTGTCACTTTACCCTAAATGAACAGTCTTCTTTGTATCTATCTGCTCGAAGACTATTGAATTCGTGTAAGACTGCAGATTCTGTGGAGCAGACCAGAAGTTCCTAAGATATGCCGTTAATCATTAAGAAAAATGAAAGTTTTGGGTTTGTCGTACCTCTGTAAAAATATATGTATATATAATTCAGCTTGGACTATTCCCATACTGTAATCAGTATAAAAATATAACCAACCTTAGATTGGTGTGACATTTTAGAAGGAAAAATACATTCTCAAGGACTTCGGGGATATCACAGGAAACTCTAGTTTTGTGTTGTTGACACCCAGTTCAGGGGCTGGGAGATAGCTCAGTAAAATAAGTGCTTGCCTGGGAAGCACAGGATCCTGAGTTGAATCCCCACAGTATCAGAAAAAAAAATGATCCAGTTCAGAATTGCAAAATAGGGTTATTCTAGAGGATCACATGAGACCCTTAATTTACCATGATTTAAAAGTGTAGAAAGTGCTCAATGTGTATAGAACAACTGACGTATACTTGAAAAGTATTAACTAAATGTTTATATGTATGTGCGGATATTTCTGTATACTTCTGGGTTTCTTTCAGGTTTTCATAACACTGAAATTTAATATATGTTGTAAATCACCATAGTATTCATTAGAGTACAGTCTGGTTTGCTTTGTAATTCACTTTCTCTAAATAATAAACCGTTCGAGAATTCCACCTGTGAGCATTACTCTAGTATCTTCAGGCTTCAGAAAGTGCACAAAAAGAAGCTCATATTTTTAACATAGTTTCTTTTTCTATTCATCTTTGGCTATTTTTAGCATTGACATTGGGTGCATTTTAATTATTTTTTCCAAGAATCTTGTTTTAAAATTTATGTTTACCCCATAGCATATACATAGGAACTGCTTCTTTTGTTAATAAATGAATAAAAATATGGAGAAGAAAAGTGAAGCATTAGAAGGTGTTTTAGGGCTTAAGTGTAGAACTTAAAACAAATGTTCGCAAAGAAAACTCGAAACAAACATTTCTATTCCTAGTTTTTCAAGACCAATTACTAAATGTTGCATTACTGATGTCTTATTTTGTTTTGGACACTTTCAGATAAAGGAGAACATGGCATGTTTTTCTCTAAGTGATCCCACATTTTATCTATATTTTGACTCATCTTTAAACATTTAATAATATCAATAACTAAGAATATTATCAATAAATTGCTCAGTAATTTTCCCTCTATCCTGAAATTAATCATCTTTTCCTTCTACCATCTACCTTAACCAATCTTTTTTTTTTTTTTTTTTTTTTTTTTTGTGGAGGGTGTGTGTAAGAGTGCTTACCTGTGTAGTTCAGGCTGTCCTAGAACTCACTGGAATTTATCTTTATCAGTTTCTGGAGGGTTGGGTTGCAGGAGTGCACCACCACACCAGGCTGTGTTTTGCCTTCGCTCTCACTACTGTTAAAGGACTACTCACTTAGTACTATAGATATGTACAAAATCTACGGAGAAAACGATGTTTCAATAACCATATTAATAGGAAAACTGCACACTGTTTTGTAAGACAGTGTTGTATTCATTTTTCTTATAGTATATAATAAATTAGCAAATATTTAGCCACAATCAAATATCATATATTTATTGTCTCATAGTAACCAAAGATCAAGAGTCCAGGAATACATCAATAATATTTATCTCCTGGAGAAAATAATCTCCATTAATTTTTAAAATGGAATTTTGGGGGCCCAGCAGGATGGCTCCGTGGTCTAAAGCGCCTGCTTAGGAAAGCTTGGACTGCTGCAGGGACCGAGGTTCGATCCCCGGCACCACATGCTGCGCCAGGCCTGCTCTCAGGGCAGGCTGAGCCGGCCATAAAAAATAAATAAATAAACAAACAAAAGTTCTGAAACAAGAAAAAAAAATAAAATGAAAAGTAGATAAATAAAAAAATTCTAAAAAAAAAACAATTAAAAAAATAAAATGGAATTTTGTAACACAACAAGTACTATAAAATGTTTCTTTAAACATGATAGTCTCTTCTGGGTACTGTGTCTAGAGGCTTTCACAATGGCCCAGTGCCTGACCTACCATCGTAGGCTTTCCTACAACACTGCCTCTAACAAAACTAGGCTATCCCGAACCCCAGGGAATAGAACTGTTTACCTCTACACCAAGAAGGTTGGGAAGGCCCCCAAATCTGCGTGTGGTGTGTGCCCGGGCAGACTTCAAGGGGTTTGAGCTTTGCGGCCTAAAGTTCTTATGAGATTGTGTAAATCAAAGAAGCACATCAGTAGGGCTTATGGGGGCTCCATGTGTGCCAAGTGTGTCTGCGACAGGATCAAGCGCGCTTTCCTTATTGAAGAGCAGAAAATTGTGGTGAAAGTGTTGAAGGCACAAGCAGAGTCAGAAGGCTAAATAGAAGATGAAGCTGTTGCAGTGATAAAAGATATAAAGGCTTAAAAAAATAAATAAACATGATAGTATGAGACTGTGAATTCACAGGAGAGCAAAAAGTTCAGTAGGCTCGTAAGTTTAGCAAACAGGAAGCTAATTGGGAGTAAATAAGGAAACTATTAATACAAATGAAGAAAAGCAATACTCATTGTTTTTCTTGTCCTTCTTTTTCTCTTTGAGACAGGGTCTTGTTATATATCCCAGACTGACCTTGACCTCATGGTCATTCTGCTGCCTTAAGCTTCCCAACGCTGGGTGTACCACACATGGCCAAAAAGCAATACATTTTCAAAGTTGAATTTGTCATGCCTTAACAGTGAGAAGGGATCATTGATAAGGGAGAAATCATCTGACTCTGGGATGAACTTGTCCCCTGTGGAAGGGAAGGGACTCATTTTGACTGAAGAGCTCTTTTTGAGTCCATGTTGTCACAGCAGTGGCCTGTGGACCATACTGCAGAGAATACCCTTTGGAGAATACTTGGGCTTCGTTTTTTTTTTTTTTTTTTTTTTTTAATGTAGTCATTGTAACAGAGTTCTATCATTTACGGAGACAGTGTTAACCCTGAGATAGACTTGGAAATATTTCTCTCTTCCAAGAGACTCTCTGAAAATTCTAGTATGCACAATATTTCCTCTGCTTCTCGGAGTCATGTCTCCAGATCTTCTCAGGATGAGGTACAAATTTATGTCTGTATGCGTGATCTTTTCTGTCACCTGCACACATTCAGCATCCCCTCCAGTGCTATCATAGACCTGATCCAACATTCATGTCATTTTCTGTAGCAGATTTGGAAGTTTTCTTTCATCGGGATCTTCACAAATTTTGATGAAATATAAGAAGTCTGCTGCTGTTCTGTGACATCCCATGGAAAGGCAAGCTCGCAGCAACATGACGGTACATCCTTATCCTTTAGTCTCCAACCTAAAACTTAGGACTTCTGGATTATCTTCAGATATAAACTGAACATGGATAGTAAACACTTTGGATCATTTCAGGTTATATAGGCAGCTAAGAACACTCATAAAGGAAGACTTCTAGGCCTGTTACAGAAAGTAAGCATGACAGTGTGAAAGTATAAGAAGTGAGGGGAAGAATTTTGCATGACATTAATGAACAGGTGTCCTTTACTATAACAGTATCTTACATTTATATATCCATTCAATTTTCTAATAACATCTTATAAAGAGTCTGTGTTATGTTTTGTTTCTGTTCTTACTTTCAATGGTTTGGGATAATCTAGTCACTAAGTTTTAGAAATGAGATTACTTGAAATGCAGAAAAATTTTTGAGTCACTTTGAGGGAAATTTATTACAATTTAACTCATTCAAAACTAAAACAGTTTGGCCAGAGAGATAGCTCAGCAGACCAAGAGTCTGCTTAGGCAAGTACAGGGACTGTGGTTTGATCCCAGGTACTATATGCCACACCAGGCCTGCTCCTAGCTGTACTGAGCCAGTGACTGAGTCTGGGTATGGTGGTACATGCTTATAATTCCAGAGCTTGGGAGGCTGAATAAGGGATGATCACTGTGAGTCCAAGCTTCATAATGAAACCTTACACCAAATATATAAAAATAAAATAAAAAGCCAGTTTAGAATCTGAGAACACTTGCCTAGAAGGGAAACTAGAATCTGTCCAAGAGCATCTTTTTTTTTTTAACTTATTTTTAAAAATAATTTATTTTGTTTTATTTTGAAGAGTAAAAACAAATAGAAGAAAAGACAGAAACAGGATGCCATACAACAACTCATGTGTTACAGTTTTTTGAAACAGGAATACCTAATTAACAATCGTTATTATATTTCCTATTTTTATCATCCCATCTGTTGCTCAGATTAACATATATAGTTATGCAAGATTGGAGCAATAATTGAATATTGGCACTTGCTTTCAAGAAATCTTAATTTTTTCTTATCTTTTGTGTTTTATTTTATTTATTTTTTTTCTTTTTTGTTTTCTTTTCCCCTTTCTTTTCTTTGAAAGTTGACATATTGCACATTGTCCTCACAATCATTGTACAGAGTACAGTGTATGGGCATGACCCATCTCCCTATTGATGTTGCTTAGAAAAAAAAAAAGGGAAAAGAATATCCTTCTCTTTGGACTAAGAGGAAGCAGATATATGTACAGTCAAATGTTTTGCAATTGCAGTGGGCCACCAGTGAAGCTTGTGTAAATATCGTATAGTCTCCCTAATATAAGAACTTTAAAGAAGAAAACAAGAACTTAAGGGCATGACACAGCTGAGTGTGTTATGGATTAAACAACGAAGTGACTGGAAGCAGACAAAGCAGAAAACATATCAATAGCAAAACCATACACTTCTGTACACAGGATGAATCAGATATTGGTCTCAAGAACCTTCAAAAGGTTCAGCATAAGAGCATCTTTGAAGTAGAGCCAGTAATCTTTATTTTGAATCTTTATCTTCATCTTTTCAGGTAGTGGTGAGAAAAAATACTTGTAAGGATTATTACTACTTCTGTATTCTTCCTGGGAATGAATAATAAAGAGAACTTCTGAAGGTCTGCAACAAATACATGGTTGGAACAATTTGCTGTAGTATAAATTCAGATATATTGTACAGTAAGTTTTCCTCAATATAATGACTACAGACATTTTCACTTTGGATCCAGGCATAATACTGTACTCTGCAAGGCTGAGGCAGGAGGATTATAAATTCAAGACCCACCTAGGTAATTTAGTAAGACTTTCTCAATAAGGTTCCTATGGAGACCCTGGATTCAATAGTTAGTATCACAAAAATAGAAAGAGAGAGAGAGAGAGAGAGAGAGAGAGAGAGAGAGAGAGAGAGAGAGAGAGAGAGAGAGAGAGAGGAAGGAAGGAAGGAAGGAAGAAAGAAAGAAAGAAAGAAAGAAAGAAAGAAAGAAAGAAAGAAAGAAAGAAAGAAAGAAAGAAAGATTATCACACTGGTTCTCTTATCCACAGAGATACAGTGGTTTTGGTAGGAAAGTCCAAATTACACCTGCCTAAACTTGTCTTGTATGAAACACAGCTAAACAAAAATATCACATTCCTAGAGGAAATGGAAAGATTAGTGCCACCATCAAAGAGTTGAAATATGCAAGAGCACTAATTTCTACCACGTCCCCAATTAACATGCCTATTTGGACAGTGCAAAGCCAGATGTGTCAAGAAGAATGACAGTCGATTATAACCTACATAATTAGGCAGTGATTCTAATCACAGCTGCATTTCCAGATATGGTATCTCCCCTGGAGAAAATTAACACAGGCCCTAACACCTGGTATACAACTATTGAAATAGCAATCTTTTCTGGGAAGGAAAGCATAAGCAGTTTGCTGTCAAGCGGTGAATGTAAGCTTCTAACTTTGCTGTCTTGTTTCAGGCCCATGTCACTGCTCCAGCACCCTGCCATAAAATATTCTGAACTGGAAACATGGATTGGCCTGAGGCTGCAAAGAATACATTACTGGTGCATTATATTACTGACTGAATGATCATTTGAACTTTGGCTAGGCAGGAAAAATCCAGCAACCTAGGGCCTTGCTAAAATCAAAGGGGAATTGAAGAGTGAAAACCTAACCCTTTAGCACTCAGAAACCTGTAATACTGAGCAAATATATTGCTTTTCGTAGTCTAGGAAATGTTTGTCAATGCTCTAAAAAGAAAAGAAAAAAGTAACATCGTACAGCTGTACAATTGATGAACAGTTACAGCATTTGCTGGCTCTTCTTTTAAGGCAATATGGATCATATTGGTCTGTGCTATTTCAATTCACTTTATGGTTAATTTGAAAACTTCTAATTTTGAATTGGGCCCTGATCGAGAAAGCCTATGTGAAAACTTCTAGGTTTCAAAATACCCAGGAAGTAAAGCTTATTGCTCAGAAGTCATTGTTAAGCACAGTATCTGTGTAAGGGAGAGATTTTATGGCATGGTGACAAATCCCAGAGTGATATTGTGAGTCTCACATCATAGATTGGGGTATAAGGCCATGCATGCCCTTTCCTTCTGATATATGCTCTATTTGAAATGCTGTGTAAATTCTCTGCTTTGCGGGAGACTGAACTCCTTTGTAGCAGCATGGTATTCTTGAATATGACTCCCTCAAATATGACTGTCCCCCAAGCCCTAGGACCTGTGAGTGTGTTACTCACATGGACAGACTGACTCTATGTGATTAATTCAAGGATTCTGAAGTGGAGAGGTTCTTTTATTTTTTCTTTTTCTTTTTTTTCTTTTTCTATTATCTGTCATTAGGCACAGTGCAGTCACGAAGAAGAAAAGCAAGAGAGTCAATGAAAATGAGTGAAAGAAGGAAAAATAAATGAAGAGAGAAAGTGAGAAATAGTGAGAGAGAGAGAGAGAGACAGACAGACAGACAGACAGACAGACAGAGACAAACAGAAAGATTAAAAAGATCAAGCATGGCTGAATTTGGTGGATGGCCATGATTAAAGAAATGCATATTTTCTAGAAATCATGAAGGGCAATACAAGATTGTCGTCCAAAGCTTCCAGAAAGAATCCAAAACTCTGAAGTCCTAATCTCCAAAACTCCAAGATAATACACAGTTATTATTGAGTCACTCAGTTTGTGGTAAAATTGAAACCTTGTGTTAGAGCTTTGTGTAGATGTCCTCTCCTGTGCCTTATGTAATCCCAGAGAGAGCTTCTTTGGAAGTAGTGGGATCTAGAGTATGTGTGATACTGGAATTAATGGTGTTTGGTTACCGAATTAATCCACTGACTTGTTTGACATAGGTCTAAACATGAATAATGGGAAAGCCAAGCCTGGATACGAGTGTGATCCACCCTAAGGAACTGTAGGCTGGACATAATAGGAGGGACACAAAAAGGACTGTTGCGGTCTCTTGTCATTTGTTTCTTGGACACTTTGCTGCTCTGTCGCCTTCCTGATTTCTTCCCTACGTGAACTGCATCTTACTACGGTGCCCCTCTACCATGCCACCTTGCCTTAGAGCCAGCCAACTATGGAATTAAACCTCTACACACTGTGAGCCTAAATAAACCTTCTGTCCTTACACTCTGAGTCTCAGGCATTTTGTTGCAGCAATGGGAACAGTAACTATGAAATGTTTAAGTAGAAAGCTAATAAAATGAAATACAAATTTCTAATTTAGCCAGGCGTGGTGGCGCGCACCTGTAATCCCAGCACTTGCGAGGCTGAGACAAGGAGGATCAGTGTGAGTTCAAGACCAGCCTGGGCTACAGAAGTGAGCTCAAGGCCAGCCTGAGCTGCATAGCGAGACCCTGTCTGAAAAAGACAAAAAAACCAACAACAACAAAAACAAGAAAAAAAAAACCCAAATTTCTAATTTAATTCAGCTGCTCCCTGTGTGTGATTATTTCATCTACAAAATAATGACTGACCTACAAATTGTGCATGAGAAATGCTTTTGCAAAATTAAAATGGTATAAAAATTCAGCACTAACTTTCATAATGGAAATGATATTGAAAATCCTGATTATGAATGTGTTTGAACACTCAAAAAAATCTTTGCCAGCAGGTGTCTCCGATCCCTGTACAATATTTGGTGGATTTTTGTCCTTCTGTCCCTTAAGCTTATGCTACCAAAGCACTAAACAATTAATAGAATAGAAATCAACCTGAAGGGCTGGGGAGATAGCTCAGTAAAATAAGCACTTGCTTGGAAAGTGCAAGGGTCTGAGTTCAATCCCTGCTTCTGCAAAAGAAACAACAACAACAAAAACCCACCAGAACCTGGCTTCTGCATCTACTGGTATTCTTTATTCTACAGACAATAGTCAGAGTAGTGAGTGGCCTATGTCTTATAGAAACTACACACACACACACACACACACACACACACACACACACACACACACACACCACGTGCCTTTTTCTAAAGTTATGGAGAAGTGTGTTCACCCTCATGGGAAGATCTTTTAGGTGATATCCTCATTTGGTCAGTAAATGAAAGTAGAGAAAGTCTGGGGCATAAAGTGGTACAAGTTTACAGACAGTACTTTATGCTTTGATAAGATGCTGAGTCGGGAAAATTCTAGAAATAAGTTCATAGGTTTGAAAATGCACATTGGTTATCGTAGCATTATGAGACTTACAACTGTCCCAGCCTGGCTTGCTGTGATACAGTCCTACTGCATCTAGTGCATCCACATGATATATGCTGCTCATGGAAAACATCTCACCTTACTGGGTAAACATTCATTCCCTCTGATTCGGTATCTGAAGGAAAGAGAAGAGGTTGAAAGTATACAGATGAAACAGAGATGCGACCAAAGATATAGTTCTCAGAGCTCTAGACGTAACATTTGTAATAATATTACTATGATTTATTTTTCTCGCAACCTCAATGCCGTCAGTGGTGACTATATTCTCTCTAGGTAGAAGCAGAAATAAGTTTACTTTCTCCATCCTTCATATGAGAACGACTGAGAATTCAAGTTCTATGTATCATT
>PVJA010012193.1:0-52686 GCA_004027025.1 Myocastor coypus
AAAAAAAAAAAAAAAAAAAAAAAAAAAAAAAAAAAAAAAAAAAAAAAAAAAAAAAAAAAAAAAAAAAAAAAAAAAAAAAAAGACAATAATAGTGAATATCTCATAGATGGGTAGGAAATTGCAACATAGCTAAAATTGTTAGTTTCTGCACATACTTAACATTTGCAATTCAAACACCATAAGGGTTTCCATAGAACCCAACAAATTCATTCTGCAACTTAGGGGAAAAGGCAGAGGCCGAGGTAGCTCATACATTCCTGAAGAACCGTGACGTGATGAGAAAAGCTGTATGTTCTAAGCTTTTAATAAGCAATATAATAAAAAAAAAAAAAGCAATACCGTACAGGATCCATTCAGGAAAAGGCAAATTGGCCAACGGGGCCATCTCGGCCTGGTGGCTTCTCTGCTCACTTTCTAAGCTACTGTTCCCACTAGTTGTCTTGGTCGTGTGCTAGGTGAGCTTCCATTGCTTTTTAAGTCAGCTATACACTTGTTTGGGATTTACCAACTTGTCTGTCTCCAAATCAGCTGGCACAAAGTTCTCAGAGCACCATTTCGTTGTAATTAACTATGGATGGATTCTCTGTTTTCCATTTCTCACAATGATTCCTTTAACCTTTCTCCAAGTTTCTTTGTTTTATTTTATTTATTTATTTATTTATTTTTATATTTTAGGGAAAGGTCTACAAGATAGATGTTCAGGGTCTCACTGTTAGATCAGACTCATGGCGATCCATCCGCCTGATTACAGCCTCCCATGAGCTGGGATTATAGCCATGTACCACCATACCCCAGCCTCACTTACCATCTCAGGGCTTCCTGGGGGCCAACACAGCAGGCCTGCAGATCGAACCCCCAGTGCCTGTGCCTGCTTGCAGGCACTTTAATCCACTGAGCTATTTGGCCAGCCCTCAGTTTCTCTATTAACTCAAAGGATACTTAATAGCTTTTCCGGTCTTCTTGCAGAATTCTCTGCTGTCCTTGTCAACCCTCTCACTGTACTTTTCCTTCCCACACATGTACTAGGGAAGCACTCTAGTGCTGAGGGTCCTTCTCCGCCAGTTTTAGTTTATGTTGAGGCTCAATGTCCCCAGGCTTCCCAGGTTGGGCTAAAATTTGCGATCCTCCTGCCTCAGCCTCCCAAGTGCTGGGATTACAGGCGTGAGCCACCACGCCCGGCGATGCTTACTTTATTGACTTGCAGTTTCTTTTTCTTTCCTAATAAGAATTTATGCCAATCAAGGGCCCTTTCTTCTTCCTCACCCCACAAATGTTAATATACGCTATCCCCCTTGTTTTTATTTTAAATTTTCTCCTTGACTCATAAATTACTGGGAGTGTTTTTAAAATAGCAACCTATATGGGGATTTGAAAATACATATTTTTTTCATTTCTGTGAAGACCTAATGAAATCACAAAGGGCTCTAGAACTCCAAAGTGCTGCTACTGCTTACACATTTATGCAGCAATTTTAAATACTTGCGCTGTGGGGCACAGTGCTCCCTAGTAAGCTGGGGCTTGTATTCCAGGAAGGCAGCAGGAAGGAAGGTGCCAGAGCTGCAGACAGGGTTGGGTCGAGAGAGGGAAGGGGGCCAGTAGGGAGTGAAGGCCGCCCCTGACCCTGCCAAGGCCTGGAGGAGGAGGATCAGAGAGACTGCAAAGAGCGGAACCCTTACGCCAAGATGGGCTGGATGGTAGGGTGGAAAGGCTTTTTTGTGCACACAAGTACTCCACTTCCGGAACTGCTCCAGTGGAGCAGGAGCCCTCCCACTCAGGACGCCTAGAAGCGATGTCACAGGCTAGCATTTGAGACTAATTGATCTGGCAAAGGAGCGCGGGACTCAAGCTCAGAGCTAGGATGTTAAAATAAAGGGACATGGACTGCTGGATCCACTGTACGACGTGCTTGGCTTGGAGTACATTGTGGTAATACTCTGCAAACGCACAGGTCAAACGTGGCGATTGTGAGTTACTTAGTGCTAGGTGTCCAGAAGCAACTGACTTGGGTTAGGAATTTAAAGTTAGAAATCAGCAGCAGCACTGTAAGAAATAGCTAGGAATGTTTGCAACAAATTAACTGATAACAAATATGCGGAGAAGATAGTGAAGAAGAGCTGGACTCTCATTGGTTCATCACTCATTTTGCCCGTTCAAGAGACATTTATTAAATACATTGGACACTTGTCACTGTGCTAGCTGCTCTGACTCAAACCGAGTTTTCTCTTTAACACAACAATGTCATTAGAATCATTTCTAAAGCTAAATGGCTTCACTAAGAGTTTGTTGGGATTTTTTTTTTTTTTTAATAGGAAGTAAGTTCTGGGCAGTCAGAGGAAGTGAAGAACAAGCCGGCTATCCAAGAAGCATTCACACGCTGGGATTTCCCCCAACCATACAGAAAATTGATGCCGCTGTTTCGGATACGGAAAACAAGAAAACATACTTCTTTACAGGGCACAAATACTGGAGGTGAGATGCGTAGGCAGGACTTTCTTTGGAGTCTTGCATCTTTCGTGAAGAACCCACTCACTCCACCTCTTTCTCCAAATTAAGATATTTTCAGTATGAGGGAGACAACGGACATTGGTCAGTTTCCCTGGTAGAAAGGCCCCTCAGAATAGTGGTCCCTCAGGGCTGGGGAGATAGCTCTGTGGCACAAGTGCCTGACTGGCAAGTGCAAGGTTGTGAGTTCAAACTCTGGTCCCGCAAAAAAAGAATAGTGGTCCCTCAGTCATGTGTCCAACACAGGACAGATATCAAGAGAGACCAATAGGAGGTCCACATCTGCTTTGTGTCCTACAGCCTATCCCATGTGCTGCCATTAGAATCCCAGGTGTGGCACTGTGGGAAGAAGTTCTACAGGATCCCATTGTGATAGAGAACCATGAGTTTGTTTCTAATCAAGTTTCTTAATTCAATTTGTGTCTTGTATGTGGTCCTTATGTATTTGCCATAGGTGGGTATCCAACTTCTATGTGTCCAGGCTTAGCAAGATGACCTCAGACATATGTTTGGAACTTGTGAAGAATAAAATAGTGTCCCTTTTCTGGGCAGAATATTGTTTTGTGTGATAAGGTCATAAGCCCAGGAAAGTCAGAGTATCATCATAGCCCTAAAATGTTTGCCGTCTCTTTGAACAACTTGAAAACTTTATCCAGGATTCCACACTAGACCATTAACATTATACCATAATGTTTGCGTCATGGTGTTTCTATAAAATGTTGAGCTGGATTTCTTTGCCTTGGTGCAGATTTGATGAAAAACGACAGTCCATGGAGCCAGGCTTCCCAAGATTTATAGCCGATGACTTTCCAGGTGTTGACGGGAAGGTTGATGCCGTATTACCGAGCTTTGGTAAGAGGACGCCCGTCTCGTGGCCAGTGGGGGTACTTGGGGTATTCCACAGCTTCAAACTGAAGTGGAATAGACTCTGAGCCACTCCTGCGCTTGCCCGTTGCAGACAGTGCTGCCAAGAGCATTTGTGCAGAAATAGCTGCAGAATGTTTACTAAAGCTTATCAAGCTGTACACTTACAATTTATAGATTTTATGCTATATAAAAGATGCTGCCATAAAGTTCCTAAAATGTTTAGAACCAGAAAAATGAAAATAATTATCAAAATCAATGAGTCTTTCTTTTTTTTTTTTTTTTGTCTTTTTAGACAGGGCATCACTATGTAGTGCAGGCTGGCCTTGAACTCACTTTGTAGTTCAGGCTGGCCTTGAACTCATAACAATCCTCTTGCCTTAGCCTCTTGAGTGCTGGGATTACACATGTGCACCACCACACCCAGCTTTCAAATCACTGAGCCTACATTTGACTTCAAATTCCTGAAAATTTTAACTTTCCAAATATGGAAGTTAAGTTTAAGTTTTATTTTTCTTGAATAACTTCCAATGTTCTATTTCATATTTACACATAAAAGGAAAACTTCATATCAAATATCAAAAGGTATAGCTTCACACAGACCCCATTCTTTTTCTGGCCATTCTGTTGTTATAAAAATACCACCCAGTGACTAAGTTGCACTCTACCCTGCCCCTGTGGTTTCTTGTCCTGTCCCACCCGGCTCTGTCTAGGCTGCTGTTGCCATCAGCAGTTGTTTACTTTAGTCACAGCGAGTTACTACTGGTAGTCAATTAGGGTCCTCCCAAGTGCTCAGAGGACAAAGTTCAGCTGGTGTGAAGGGCAGGGGCAAGTGGAGCCCTGGCCGGCTCCAGAGGGATTTTGGAGGGCCCGCCACGCCCTGGCAATCACAGTGCTCATGCGGGCGACGCCCTGTTACTACGCTAACTTGGCTGTTATGCACCTGAAGCAGGTGATGAAGTTTAGTGCACCGTACCGCTAGTCTGATTCTTTTTTGAGTTTGGTTGCTTTTCAGACAGTGAGTTAGTATCTAGTAGGAGATAACACATTGAAAATAAAGGGGCAAACTGGATTTTAAAATGCCGTAGACAGAGCTAGATTGATGAGATGAGCTTTAGGAGGCTTAGATTCAATAGCCTCCAACATCACAAGCTTCACTGGTGGCCCACTGCAATTGCAAAACCTTTGACTGTGTATGTATCTGCTTCCTCTTAGTCCAAAGAGAAGTATATTCTTTTCCTTTTTGTTTTGTTTTGTTTTGTTTTTGTTTTTGTTTTTCTTATTTTTCTAAGCAACATCAATAGGGAGGTGGGTCATGCCCACACACTGTACTCTGTAGAATGATTGGGAGGACAATATGCAATATGTCAACTTTCAAAGAAAAGAAAGGGGAAAAGAAAAAAAAAAAAGTAATGTGGATTTAGAAAGGCTAATGTTTAATTGTTTGATCAATCTTATATACCTATATGTATTAATCTAAACTGATCTGATGATGAAAATATGTAATATAACCATTGTTAAATTTAAACAATAAAAAAAATAAAAAAATAAAATGCAATAGAACTCCATCTGCTTAAAGGCAGCAAAACTGTTTCAGAACACTGAGATTAGACAGAAGAGATAGGATCCTCCCTCCATCTTCCACTAGAAATGTGATCCTGGGAAATCCCAAGGCCTTCCTAATTTGCATTTCATCCTCATTAGTAATTCTTACACTGTTTCCGCAAGTACAAATTAAGTAAATGATAGGATACATTCAGCATAGTACCTAACACAGAGATCTGTTTAATGAATACCACCCTTCATTAGCTCACTTTTATTCTAAGTTATATGCGTTGAGATTTTGGCATGTTAAAGAATGTCTCATCGTTTTCTTCATTTATGTTTACAGGATTTTTCTATTTCTTCAGTGGATCAACGCAGTTTGAGTTTGACCCTAATGCCAGGATGGTGACACATGTTTTCAAAAGTAATAGCTGGCTACTGTGCAACCAAGATAAGGAAAAGACAAAAATGGGCTTTTTAAATGAATAATGAAGAGTTTCCTAATTTACTGTAATCAACGTGATAAATTATTCCTGCAGGTGCAGCGGCCAAAGATGAGACTTGTCCACATCTTTCTTTATGTGTCGCAGAGCACTGGCTAAAACATTTCACTTTTTCTTTTTTATATTGTACAGAGGTAACAAATATGCATTATAAAGGAGAGAATGATCTATAATAACTGTTCTATTTATTATTTAATAAAGACTTTTATTTTTGACCTATTCCTTGTTGGTGTCTAATACAATTCCTGCTTAATACACTGACCACACTGTGACTAAGGATCTGTCTCAGTTCCTTTTCTCTCATTGCTGGAACAAATACCTGGCACCCAAAATGCAGGAAGGAAGGGTGTATTTAGCTCATAATTACTAGAGTTTCAGTCCATGCTCAGCTAGCTCCAAAGCAGAGCAGCACATGGCAGAGAGCAGCCTTTCATGGTGCAGGCAAAGAGCAAGAACAAAAGGGAAGAGAAACAGCAATAATGGCTACAGAGAGCGGGTCTGTCTCCTTAAGTTGCATTAAGGTTATCTGCCCCAGACTGGGAGTGGTACTCACACCCATAATCCCAGTGGATTGTGAGTCAATCACAAAATCTTCAAGTCTGCTCCAAGACTGGATGAAGCTTTGGGGGATCAGCTAGACACTAACCGTAACATTCCACCCCTGGGCTCCCAAAGGCTCACGTGCATTCCTTTGGGCAAACGGCATTTTAGTCTATCTCTAACAGTTGCAGAAGTCCCAGAGGTTTTAGCATTATTGAAAAGTCCAACTCCCAAGTCTCCTCCAACACCTAAGGAGAACTCTTGACTGTGAGCCCCTGTATAAATGAAAAGTTAAATACTTCCAACATTCAATGGCACAAAATAAATAAACAGTACCATTCTGAAAGGTACACATAGCAGGATACCAAGCATTGGGACCAAAGCAAGTCCAAAATTCAAAAGGGCAAACATTAAGACCTATAGTTCCATATGGAAGATCCAAAACAATCTTTGTGGAAAATTCTAAGCTCCATGCAGTTCCACTCCTATGGCACTCTTGGTAGTAGCTCCCATAGCTTCTCTCTCAGGCCTGCTTTGTTTCTTATTTGTAGTTTCCTTTTACATGATCCATGTTCTTTGCTTTTCCAAACTTCTGTGGTTTCCACTGAATAGGCTTCTCACTCACAGCTTTACACACTTTCCCCTCAGGGACACACTGCCTGGCCTTCTAGGCCTTCTGAAATCAAGGTAGAAACCTTCATAACCTCAGAACTCCTGCATTCTGCAAGAACCTGAAACCAGCACCATGTGAATGGTGCCAATGTCTGCTGCCAGCTGAAGCAGTAGCCAGGTTTTCCTCTCTCTTAGTTGTAGAGGTCAAGAGCCTGGATTGTAGAGCACTCTGATCCTGAGTCTAAGGAATAAATTCTCTATGCTGGTACCATTCTGGAACCCGGTGTGGCCACTGCTGCCATTTTGGAACATGGGGGCTCTGTAGCTTTCCCCTCAAGGCAAAGTCCCTCACCCTTGCAATTCTGAGGTTGCAAAGGGTGGAGACCTGTTGCCTTTAATGACGCTCTCAGTCCATCATTCTCTTGTTCCTTCTTAGGCAGTGTAGGTCCTCTCAGTTCTATCTTTAAATTCCACAACTTTATTGGAGTTTCCTTTCTGGCCAAACTCACAACATCTAAAACATCCTGTTGAGCCCTTTGCTCTTAATTCTCAACATAAATCTGACTAAAAGCTCCCAACAATACCTGTGCTACTACTTCAATATTTGACTGCTTTGAAGTTTCTTTTGAAAGATTAATCAGTCTTCCATGTTTAGGTAAAGTCTCTCTGGACACAAGCAAAATGCAGACAAACTTTCTTCCAAGCCATAACACAAAAGATCTGGAGTCCAACAACCAATGCAGTCCTTCTTCCCCGCAGAAACTTCCCCAGCCTGGTTTTATAGGCAGGCTTTCTATCAGCCTCCTGGTCTGCTGAGCTCTGACCAAAATCTCCCATACAGAACAGCTGAAGCTGGTCCTGTGCTTCTCTTGAAGGCAACAACGCTGTACCTTTTCTATCTCTTCCTCCAAGCTCGTAATCCACATAGTCAGGTTTAGCCACAGCAATGACCCCACTTTTCTGGTACCAAATTCTGCCTCAGCTTTCTCTCATTGCTGAGACAAATACCCAACACTCGAAGTAAAGGAAGGAAAGGTTTATTCAGCTCACAGGTACTGGAGGTTTCAGTCCACACTCAATTGGCTCCATGGCAGACTGGCACATGGCAGAGAGCAGCCTTTCATGGTGGAGGCAAAAAGGAGGAGAAGCAGCAATAAAGGCTACAGAGAGCAGGTCTGTTTCCCATAAGTTGTAGCAGGCTGTCTACCCCAGACTGGGACCTGTAGTCCCAGCAACACTTACGGCCATAATCCCAGTCAATCACGAGTTAATCACAAAGTCTAGAAGTCTGGCCCATAACTGTATGAGGCTTTGTGGGGACAACTAGACACAAACCATAACAGTATCTGACAGATGCTAGTGGAGGTGTGACAGGATCCATCCTCCCTAGGTTGACCCCATGGTGGTCGTATCCTGTTATCTGAACCAGCAAAAGCTTTATTTTCATCACATGGATATTTTAAGTGTTCCTTACATGTCTAAAGAAAAATAGATTTGTGGATAGTTCCTTTGTTTGAATTGGTTGTAGTCAGTGTTAGAAAGTAACATCCTAGAATGTTGGATCCTGTGAACGTAGTAGCTCATCTAGTCCACAGCAGAATCTTACAAGTTTGGAGGTCTGCTCTGCCTTATGTTAGCCCCCTTCACTGGCACTGCTTGCATGCCCAAGAGATCAGATGCCTCCGAAGAGCTTCATCCTCTCTTTATAATATTCTACTCTTGTATTTCATGGCTGGCATTTGCTGGATGGTAAGAATTTGCCTGTAGATGCGAGTTACGGAGCAGACTTATAACCACTAAGCTATATGCCTTGCACGATACTGGGTACAATTCACAAATGGCTCATTCCATCAGTTAACTGAAATGTCAGGTACTGTCATAGGGGTACGATGTAGAATACTAAAGAAAATACATTTAACTCAATCTTACTGATTTCTGTCTAGTGGGAGACAGAAATAAAACAATTGAACACAAGTTGATAGGTAGTTACTAGGTAGTTACAAATGGTAACAGTCTTATGGAAGAAATGGCAGACAGGTAAGAGGAAGTACTGATGGAGGAGGCGCAGTCTGCTGAAGTCTGATTAGAGAAAGTGGTCTCTGGGACAGTACTGAAAAAATATGTAAATTAAATCAGTCAGGTAGATGGGTTAGAGGAGGTAGACCATGCTAAGAAAATAAATTGCAAAATTAGTATGGAGAAAAAAGTCTTAACATGTTCAAGGAGCTGGAAGAGAAATACCTGACCAGAGTACCAGGGAAATAAAATGGTGCCAGACAAGTCCTCCAGGGCCTTCCAGACATAGGGAAAGGGACACTTGTGTCTTACTGTTAAGGTGTCGTGCATCTGTGGGTGAGGTCTTAGAGACATGACGTAATGGTAGGTTGTGAATGAACTGGAGAGAGCTAGAAGGACACAAAGATGGAAAATCAGGACGTATGATGAAAAGCTCCTGTAGCTGGTGCAGAGGGGTAACATGAATGGAGTCTCAGGGAATACCGAAAAATGACTGGATTCAAAGCATGCCTTGACACTGTTATGGCTTGTGTCTAGGGGATCCCAGTGGGTACATAGTAGCCCCACCCCATGGCTGCACCCCCAAAGCCTCATACAGTCATGGGGTGGGGCTCCTACTCATGATCCACTGGGATTATGGATGCGAGCACGGCACCCCTCCTGGGGCAGACAGCCTGGATGCAACTTGAGGGAGGCAGCCTTGCTCTCGGTAGCCATGTCGCTGTCGCTTCTCCCTTTCACTCTTGCTGTTTTCCACCACCGGAAACTGCTGCCCTGTCATGTGCCATTCTGCCATGGAGCCAGCTTAGCCTGAACTGAAACCTCCAGGAACTGTGACCTAAATAAACCTTATCTTCCGTCATTTTGAGCAACGAGAGAAGAGTAACTGAGACAGATACTATTGGTGGCTTAATGGCCAGGATTGGATATATTGCCTACTAGAGACCAAATTAAAAGGAACTGCAGAATTGTTATTAATTAACCAGTGGCCCATGTGCTCCCATTCCCATCTGGGAAAACACAAAAGGCCCCGTTCTTTGTTCCTTACCTGCTTTTATAGTTTCTTTGTTGCTATGGAAACCAGGCAGGAATGTGGTGTCCTGTGTATCCTACAGGTGTGAGGTCTTGAGCAGAGGACTTACGGCTAAGTGTGGACAAATAGTTTGTATCTTATTGCCCTCAGTGGGTCCCATCTCTCCAATTCTGCCTCAATCTCTTCTTCTTCAAAAAGTGAACTGGGTATTGTGCTAGACTCCAGCCCTTACACTGGATTAGATAAAGGGTTCTAAAGGAGTGGAAGATGTTAAGAATTCCTCCTAGATCTACTGAACAACTTCTTAGATGGCAGTGGTTGGAACAGAATTAGAGGAAAACCAGAAGAGAAGCAAGTTTGTGTGAGAACGTCTGGGACCACAAGTCACAAACTGAGTCTAGGGGCATCCGAGGCCCGCCTTGTCCTGCCCTTTGAGTCAGGTTGCAATGGGGAAACTCCTCCTTGTGTCCTGGGCACAGCTGGAAGCCCTAGGGCCTGGTGACTTCTGTGGTGCTCACGGGGCAAGACAAGACCTGCCAAAGTTGGTAAGATGCCTGGGGAAATGGCAGCTGTGAGCACAGAGTGGATTCCCCATAAATGATGGATGAATGATGAGTAAATTAATCCCTGCATCCAGGGCGGATGCGATGTTTGACCTTAGCATGAATAATGAGCGGGAGTTGTCCAGCCACACGTCTGCAGAGAAAGAGAAACTCAAGTGACCTCATGAGCAATGGGATGGAGACGGTGGATGCCCCCCCCGGGGCTGGGGAAATTCTGAGATGATTGGTAGAGGGTAAAAAAGGATAGGCAACTCTGAGACATTTTTTTTTTTAAGAATTTTTAATTTTATTTCTTTATTTTTTTTCTTGTTTCAGAACCTTTATTTGTTTATTCACTCATTTCATGGCTGGCTCAGCCCACCCCAAAGGCAGGGCCGGCGCAGCATGTGGTGCCGGGGATCGAACCGCGGTCCCTAAGCCACTCAAGCTTTCCCAAGCAGGGGCTTTAGACCACTGAGCCATCCCGCCGGGCCCAAGACATTTGTTTTTGAGAAAAAAAAAAAATTTATAAGGATTCGACTTATGAGCTTATAAGTAACAGCATCAAAGCTTATTTAATGGGTGAAATAAACAAGAAGTGAGTTAAGCTTCATGAAGTTCAGCCTGACTAAACGTCTGATGATTCATTTACCATATTTATTCACTAATCATTTAATCACAGCCCCAAACCTTGTTTGGAAGCTGGCAACATTTAAGGTAAAAATAAAGAATACGTTGGTCACAGTCGCACCAAAATATCTTCCACTACAAGCATGCAACATTCCCTCAGGAGCTTGTAGACAAACTACTACTAAGTATGACTGGTGCTCCCGAATATTTAAACAAGGAAGGAAAGGAGACTTCTGCTTACTTACTGCTGCAGAGGAGCAACGACCCCCGCCCAACACCCCTCCCAAAGTCAATGGCTTGAAATGACAAGCTCCGTGGCACGAGGGTGGACTCCTGCAGCTGTGACTAGGAAGGAGGTCACACAGGCTTCTCACCCCCACGCCTGGCACCTGGCTGCAGGGTCTGCAGCGGCGTCCAACCCTCAGCACAGCAGCTCCACCTGCTGGCTCAGGCTGGCTTCCACAGTGTGGCCTCCGCAAAGTCAGGCTTGGTCCTCAGAGATGCAATCTCCTCAGGGACAATCCCACTGTTGCTTAGTCCTGTGCTTCCATGACGCACAGACTCAACCCAGACTTAAGAAGAAAGGATCCATCTCTCACAGATGGGAAGATGGAATGCCAGAAATCTACAGCCATTTCTAAAATTCTGTCTCAGAGATATTTAAGGATTCAAACAAACTCAATTTCCTCAAGGTCAGTAGGAAACATAGCTCAAAATGGCACATGATAGACAAAAGGAATATCCCAAGATTATTCCTAAATTATTCTATCAATATAATTTTCCCACCAAGACTAACAGGGTGGCATGGAATTACCATAAACTAAACAGTTATGTGTCTAATGTATTTGTACTGGGGATGCAATTTCCACAGTTCTTGAGCTAACAGCTCGTGGTAATGAGCACGATGGTGATGAAACGCCTGGTCACACGGCTGTCTCTCCGATGGAGCTGATGTAATGGGTGGTTTATAATGTGGGTGCTGCTAAAAATATTTCTTTTTCAAGTGTTTTATCTCATCACATAGAAACAATTTCCTCAGGAAATTTACTCTAAGAAGTCGAAACACACTTAAAATATCCTTCCCCTGTTCCTTGAGTCATTTCTTAATTGCTTGTTTTCCTCTAGGAAACCAATAACAGCATTTCTGGGTCTCAGTTTTCCCATCTCTCATGTTCAAGGCTTTAATTAAACGATTTTTTAAAAGATTTATATCAGCCCTGGGAAAAATCAGCACGCATGGGGCAGTGGATTTCAATGTGACAAGCAGTGAAGTATATACTCATTGTACAACCTGTTCCCTTTTAAGTTCCCCAAAATCATTTTTGAGAACATTAGCGGTCCTACCCCTAGATTCAAGGCAAGGAGCACATGAATTAGGTGGCCACAGGACCTAATCCCACATGCCAGATGAAAGCTAGGACTCATATTTCTGTCACTTTACTTCCATGTATTGCCTTTCATTGAATAATACATGAGACTGTGACCTTGAAAGTGCTCAGGATTGGGGGGCCCACCTAGGGTGCGAGGCACGTGCAGGCTGGAGTACGCCCCTCCTACTTGTTGCTACTTCCGCTTATACGATCTCTTTTTGAGCCAGGCAGATGCCACAGGGCTAGACAACCTCCTTCTTTGCCTAACCATATGGAATATCTTCAACATCAAGGAAATCGTAATTATACTTTTACTAATATATCTCACAAAGGACTCATTGATATAATCATATTTTTAATAACTTAGTGGATGAAACATGGTTATTCCCTTTTTACAACTGAGCATCCTATAAGTTAGGCACTTGCAGAGCTTGGATGGCAAAGCCAAGACACAGGGGTGGACCGTGAGGCTTACCACCCTGCTCCGCAGCTGTGACATGTGCTGGGCCTGTGGGGCGAGCTGGGCATCGAGCGGGCTACCGTCCTAACAGACACACCAGGGGATGAGGCTAACCAAGGCCGAACTGAGGGGCTGCGGCGAGGGCCCAAACAACCTGCGGCAGACTGAAAACTATGACGCTACGTAATCAAGCACCTACATGGGAGTTTTTCCTTCAGTTAGGTGACTGAAGAATACTCTATAGATAATGCACGTCCATTTTGCTGGTGTCAATGACTGGTCATAGGAACTTGGCCAGCCTAAGTCTGCGAGCATGCAGTGTGCTCAGGAAACGTGGCAAATGTGGCAATCGGTAGTGTAAAGCTGAACTGTCAAGGGCTGCCACACTTGGGGAGCACCGCCTGGAAGGCGCGTACATGCTGTCAGGCAGGGTCCAAAGAGCACACGGGGGCTGCAGGTGAACAGGAACAGGGAAGGTTTAGCAGAAGGCGCTGTTGACCACAAAAGAAGCTGAAGCCATGAAGCCCTGGCCAGTGAGGAGTAAAGAGGACTCTGAAGAATGCAGGACCACAGATGCCGCCTACCCCGGCCTAACCGGTCCTTCAGGAGACATCTCCCTTCCAGGCTTACATCTTCAGCTCGCCTTAGAGCCCCTGGCCACAGCTCGCAGCCACTGCTGCTGGGCTGACACACTGGGACGTTTTCCAGGACATGCTGGAAAGCTGCCCGGGGCGCAGCGTGGCAACTGTCTTCAGGGAGCCACTTAGCCCCCCTCTGAGGCAACTCCCGCTAAAAATGCCACGGGGATGGGCTGGCCAGTGGCTGCTGCCAGCTCGCCCAGGCGCAGCGGGATGAGCGGTGAAGAACCCGCGCGCTACCGAAGCTAAAAACCCTGGTGAGAGAAACACATTAGAACCAGCAGGAAGCCGGGCGTGGTGGCGCACGCCTGTAGTCCCAGCACTTGGGAGGCTGAGGCAGGAGGATCAGTGCGAGTTCGAGACCAGTGCGCATGCGCCGGCCCGCGTTGGCTCATCCACGCACAGCTGGCCTCGCAGATGGCAACGGACTGGCTTGTATTCCTCCATAGTAAGACGCAGCTGTCCTTCTTACACCCGAGGAGCTGCTTACTCCGCTCCACCCAGAATACAGCTGCGCGTGCCGACTGACAATCACGCAGCCACTGCTCAGCACACTCATCACTCCTCAGGCTGCCACCAAATATTACCTTATTTAAACCCTAAATTTCCAAGTCAGTTTTCAACAACTTGTGTATAAAATTAAAATGGAAAGGAGAAGCCGGAAGACAATAATTAGCATATAAAAATAAACACATTCCCTGAGTAAATAAAGAAAAAGAAAGCTCTCATAGTATTTACAAAGTGTGGTTAAACCTGATGTCTGTGGCCTCTTTGTCGTCCCTCACCCCACACGAGCCCTCCTCGCCCAGACAGCCCGCATATGTCACCGTCCTGTGCCTGGTGAGAGCCATGCGTGGGAGCCTCCCTCCCAAAGGACAGCACCCAAGCTGCCTCCCGAAACCCACTGACAGTGGCATGCTGGCACTGCCACGGTACTGCAATCGGAGGTTTTAGTCTAGAAAAAGGCAGCTCGTACCTTCCTGTCTTTCATCCTGAAAGAAAAGCAAATCCCCCACATGCTGTAGTTCCGCCGCCGCTGTACTTTTGCTCTCAAACGCCGGAATCCCCAGTGGCCTGCAGTTGGTCGAGCGCCACAGCTTCTCAGGACCTTTTACTGTTGGACCGAGAAGCATTAAGAAGAGCCCCATGGGGGCTGGGGAGATAGCTCCAAGGCACAAGTGCCTGCTGGGCAAGTGCAAGGTCGTGAGTTCGAACCCTGGTCCCACAAAAAAAAAAAAAAAAAAAAAAAAGAGCCCCAGCGAGCCTCCTGGCTCCCACACGTGGCCCTCCCAACCCCCGAATTGATTTCCTCTTGGATAGTCCAGCTCAGTCACTGCAAGGTGTGATCAAAACATACGGGGAGTGTTTAATTATTTTTTTTTTTTGAGTTATTATGGTAAAGGACACAAGGCCACTGACCTTCCTAAAAACACTACCCCTCCCTTTAGACCCGCTTAGGACGTCATTGCTGTCACAAAGCATGCTCAGCAATTTCTGTCAGACGAAAACAATAGGACGTGTCCTCATCCACTTCCCTGGCTGGACCTGGCACAGGGCGACTGATCACTCTTCCCAAAGTCACACGACCGACCGGAGCATTCTGGGGCAGTTACAACAGGGCGACAGAGACGCTCCTGGAAAAGGACTTCCAGCAAGCTCAAGAAAGTGGCAGCAGTGACAGGAGACGTGTTCGGAGCACAAAGGAATATGTCAGGGCTATCCATGGCAGCACATGTCTCCTGCCGCAATAATATTTTAAAGATGAGCATTCCACGCATCCCTGGACGCACCTCAGACGCACAGCAGCGCTGCCCCTTATCCTGCTTGCTGTGTGGAGAGCCCCAGTAAGCAGGCAGCACTCTCCTATTCTTAGTAGGCGAAATAACTGTGTCCTTGGCTGAAACTTTCCTTCCTGCACACCAGGGCAAAGACATTCACGCCAGGAGTTCTCCAAGTGCCTGTGGAAGGGTCAGCCAAATAGTGCAGTGGATTAAAATGCCTGCAAGCAGGCTCAGGGGCCAGGGGTCCAATCCCTGGGCCTGCTGTGCCAGGCACCCCCACTCCACCCCCATCCCCTGCTCGCTGAGATGGCAATAGAGATTGGGTGTGGTGGTGCACGCCTATAATCCCAGCTCTTGGAAGGCTATAAACAGGTGGCTCACTAGGAGTCCAATCTAGTAGTGAGACCCTGAACACCCTGCAGACTCTTCCCTAAAAAATACAGAAAAAAAAAAAAGCATCTGTGGAAGAAAGTCGACTCTATCAGGAGCCATGCGTCCTCCCCACTAGACCTATTGACAAAGAAGGCAGCACCAGATAATCATCCACTTCAAGAGCATGTACTGCGCTGTGTGGGACACAGCTCCGTCCACTCAGCACTCTTCCACCTAGCTTTGTGTCATTTAACTTGTTCTCTATCCAGCCCATGTGGCTCTCTCGGGCAGTGTGAAATCCCAGGGGCACAAAACCTTTGCAGCGAGACGTCACTCGATCAGAAGCGATGCTGTGGAGAAACACTGCCATGCTCCCCTCCCCCTCATTTATCTCAGGGAGACCCTCACTGTCCTTCCTCCCTACCAAATCCACGTGTGACAATTCGTCAGTGAGTAGACCAGTATGGTGTCCTATCCCACAAAAGCCTCTAGCTATCTGAAAGAATTCCAGTTGGAATATTTAAATTTGACCTTGAGGGCCGGGCATCTAACTTAGGGGCACAGTGCCTGCCTGGGAAACTCAAGATCCTGAGTTCAAGTCCCAGTACCAAAAACTACCAAAATGAAATAAAATAAAGTTGACTTTGGAGAAAGGCAAAAATCTCATCAAACACAGTGAAGTAGAAAGCAGAGCATGAATTATGACACGGATTTGTTTGCCAACATGTGTTCGTTTGTACTGAATAAGGATGATCATGTTGACAACGTCTTGTATTAATTAATTTCAAACTCACAAAATGTCATTAAAGAGGAAGACAGAGCCGGGCGTGGTGGCACACGCCTGTAATCCCAGCACTCAGGAGGCTGAGGCAGGTAGGTCGGTGCAAGTTCGAGACCAGCCTGGGCTAAAAGGCAAAAAAAAAAAAAAAAAGAGGAAGACAGCATAAATTAGGACAGGAAAATAAAGCTCAGGAGACATTTGAAGAAAGACTAGTTTCAGTTTATTTGCTTATTTATTTACTTGTTTCTTGCCTCACAGAAAAACAATTCAAAGGTGAGAAATAAATGTGCATTAGGAACACAGCTGGTCACAGCGTGGGTGTCACGGCCCACGAGATCACAGGTTATTTCTGGAGCACACCCTGCCACGTCCCAAGCCCAGACGCCCAGATGGAGGCTGGACAGGACTGCTTCTGCCTTTCTTCCTCGACCGCATTAAAAGCCTCGATGCCCCAGACTTCTTAGGAAGAGCTGCATTCGTGTGATGCCTGCGTGGCTTGTTTGTTTATCAGTGGCCCATAAGCTTGGTATCTTAGCAATTATTTCATAAATTGGCCATAGAGGAAATGCTGGCACACAGATGAACAAAACATAGAGTCAAAGCTGGGGCAAAATTATTCTAGCAGGTTAAATCAGTGCTCAGTTATGAGTGTTGCTCTCAAAATACTCCTTCATGTGTTCACGTTCTTATGTTCTCACTACAATAATTTAGTAGGTACTGATGTAAACAACCAAGCCTGAAGCATCCCTGCCTCCATCGGTTCCTTCCCTCAGCCAGCAGTTATGGATGAGTGCAGGGGAGCAAAGTGGAGAAAGTAGTATAAGCTTCCTAAGCAAGAAAGGATAAGGGCCAGGGAGAGAGCTGTGTGGCACAAGTGTCTGCCTGGCAAGTGTAAGGTCGTGAGTTCAAATCCCAGTCCTGCAAAAAAGAAAGAAAGAAAGAAAGAAAGAATAGCCGGGTGTGGTGGCTCATGCCTGTAATCCCAGCACTTGGGAGGCAGAGGCAGGAGGATCAGTGCGAGTTCAAGACCAGCCTGGGCTACAAAAGGGAGCTCAAGGCCAGCCTGAACTGCACAGTGAGACCCTGTCTCAAAAAGACAAAAAAAAAAAAAAAAAGAAAAGAAAGAAAGAAAGAAAGGATAAAGATAAAGCCTGAAGGGGAGATATGATCCCAGGAAGTTCCTCTCAGGATTAAAGTAGATGGCAAGAGGAAGACACAGAAGTAGCTTCCAGTGAAAAGGGATCCACTAATGTAGTAAAGGGCCAACAAGGGCAGGCCAGATAGCTCTGCAGATTAAAGCGCCTGCTTAGGCAGATGCTGGGACTGGGGTTTGATCCCCTGCATGCTGTGCAGGGCCCTGCCCTGGAGCGCACTGAGACAGCAATTAAGACTGGGCATGGTGGCGTGTGCCTGTAATCCCAGTACTCGGGAGGCTGGGAACAGGAGAATCACTGTGAGTCCGATCTGTGTAGTGAGTGCGACGACCCTGTAGACCACAATAGTAGCACGTAGCCAGTGCAACAAGGTGCCAGAGCAAGTGTGCACAGCAGTGAAACTTTCTCTAACACTGCTGCAGCTGGAGGAGCCAAGCAACTTGCCGCCCTGTGGTCCCAGGGGCACCCTGAGAAGGAAGCGGGGGTACAGATGTGAATGGCAAACACAGGTATCTCTGCTCTTGGATGAACGCTGTCACAGAGTGAGACAATAGATAGAGGAGGGAGGAGAGGCTCGGGGACTTCCTACAGCCACCTTGAGCGTGGTGACTCAGCGCAAGCCAGGCCTTCGGGTCTGCCTAGTGTGGGCTGCAACACAGTAGATGCCAGTCAGAATTCTTTTCCTACCAACAGTGACATAATCCCAGGATCCTAGTCGCCAGAAGCCCAATGATCACCCCTTCTCTGAGGGATTATGGGACTTGAGGGAGAACCACCTTGAGGGCCCACATGCCCTTATGTGGCATTGCTTCTTTATTAGGAAAAATCCCACGGTAGGCTCTCAGGGAGCCCTGCAGGGGGGCTCCAAGCTCCTGCCAAGGGTCAGGGTACATAGAAGAAAGACACAGAATAGCAGTGCAGGAGAGAGCCGGGTGACCAGGGCACAAAAGGCCACCAGGTAGCAGAACCTTGGCTCTAAGTGGGTCACGGACAACAGTGAAGGTCAGTGAGTGCTCCCAGGAACAGGAACGGCAACTATGTGGGCTAGGAAGAAGAACGAGCATTCTCTCAAGGAAGAGTTGTGGGCGATAAGGGAACTGTAGCTCCCCCAGGTCCTTGTTGTCTTCAGCATGTCCTGTCTTGTCCTATGAGTGCCACAGTGTCACTAGCCTGAGGGCTCTCAGCTGTGTCCAGAAGGAAGTAAGGAATTTCCTTGTTCCTATCTGGCTTAAACAGCAGGGCAAGGGCGGCCTCAGACCTATTTGACACTCAGTTTATGATTTGTGGTCCCCAACAGAGGACAGCACAGACAGTAATAGACGCAGAATTTATTCAGAAGCCATTAAACAGGCGGAGCGGAACAGCTGGGCTGGATTCCAAAGATGGCGCGGACAGGTGGAGATTGTTAGGCACGGAGCGGTGCGGGACTAAGAAGCCGGACAGTTGCTAAGAGGCGATACTGGGAGAAAGGGGGGTTCCGACTAAGCCCCAGATAAATTCCTCGCTGAAGAAATTCGATAGGATTTTTGCTGAAAATTTCCAGTGATCAAATAACAAGGAGGGGGTAGAAAATTTGCATCTGCTGGAATGTCTTCCTAGATAGATATTAATATCTGCATTTAATGTCTTAATGACCAGGACAAAGACTTTGGAGGACATAAAACTGTAACAATTCTCTTACAAAATGCATAATAAGGAGCCTTGGAGGGTTACCCAAAGCCCTTGTAAAGTGCGTGGGGATGGCGGTGCACACCTTTAGTCCTAGTGCTTGGAGCGGCCATGACGGCCAGGGCAAACAAAGGAGAGCCCAGCCCGGACAATTTGGCAAGTTAGCAAGATTTTGTTTCAAAATCTTGAAACGATCTTCGGGACAGGACTTCAGGTCAGGAAACAGTGGCTCCACCCATGCCTCCCGAGGCAAGGTAAGTGACCCCAAGCAAGTGATGCTGCCGCTGTGCCCTCTGTTCTGTAGCGAGACGTGGGCTTTGTGCTGGATCGATGCTAGGCCCTCGCAGCCCTCTATTATGTCCGTGCGAGAGGTGAGACTAGACCACCATCTCTACTGCCATTAGAGCAAATCTCCTTCAGTTCTAACTTTATGATGGGCACACACACAAAGGACTTTATCTGAGCCAAGTGCATGCCAATCTAGAAGCTTAGCTGTTAGGCGATGTCCTCCGTAGCCTCTGATTCCCTTATGGCGTATTGTGGTAAGGACGTGCGAGTCCTTGTTCAATCCTAATGGCCTTGAAGCAGCACAAGATAATTTCCATGCCAGATGACAGTGGGAAACACCGAGTTTAACCCAATTAGGCCAGCCACAGGACACCTCCCAACTAGCGAGCCAGGAAAGGTTTGGCCCCTTCCTTGAGTTCAAATACCTTTTTGGTTGCTACAGAAACCACGACGGGCTTGTCACCATGGTGAGTTAGAGGCTGGTCATGGAAATTTTGATAACATAGAATGCCGTGCACTTTTTTGCAGTTGGTTTTGCTTACCCTCTTTCATCTCTTTTTATGTTTGTAATATCTTAACAAGGACAGGGAAGGACTGAGTTGGTCCAGGGTCTCCTCTCTGTAAGGTAGGTTAGAGGCTAACCTGGAGCTACTGGCCAGGATAAAACACATTGAGAGCAGCCATCCCATACGGTCTGGACAATGGTGTCCTGGTTTTGCCAGAAGTCGTGACAGTGTCAGTGAATGCTGACTGGCTTGGTGACCGCTGGCAGAATGCAGCAGAAGCACTACTGTGGGTGATAAGGTCCAAGAAAGGTTCTTGTGGTTGGTGAAGAAGCTGCTATGACATAGAACAGTAGGCAGACAGCGGCAAGGTCTTCATCAGCCAGCATAAGCTCAGAGTGTGCAAGTTCAGGTCACCAGGAAGGAAAATGGCACCAGCACCGAAGGCACCGGAGTAAGGCACTGAACCTCTCACTGGGGTGTGCAGAGCACGACTCCTGGCAAGGGAGACAGAGCCATGAGTAGTGTCAACTGTATCTGCTGTGCATGTCCTTTTCCGTAATATTCACTCTTTGTAGCTGGGCATATGAGATGCAGTTCATAGGCGTGAGCGGTCAATAAGCTCCAGGTGAAGGAAGGTTACTGTAACTTATGCAAAGGAGGGTTTGGTGCGCATGCTTGCTGGGTTGGAACTTTGGAACTCTCCAGGGCAGACTCAGGGCTCTCTACCTCTGTGTAGTGGGTCTTACAGCAAAGGCTGTAGCGCTGGCTCTGCAGCGCAGCCCAGGCTCAGGTGCGTGGAGGGGCTGGTCCCTCGGTGTGCGAAGGAGTAGTCCCACGGCATACTACCCAGACTAGAAGTGCTGAGGGGACAGGTACTTTACACACTGGGAAGAACTCCCTGCTGGTCAGGAGTCTCTGCCTCATCCTAACTGGAAAAACTTGGCCTGTGTTTCAACTGTTTTAGAAAACAGTTCTTTCCATGACTTCCTTTGGCTCTGCAGGCAGCTGAGAGTTTGGGGTTTTTTTTTGTTTTTTTTTGTTTTGTTTTTTTTTGTTTTTTTTTCCTGAGTAATCCACTTGCTTCCTCTTTTCTGCGTGCACTCAGGTAATATAGTTCATGTAGCTGGGAAGCTGTGGTAAGTGTCACTGTCAACAGAACTTATGTTGACAGGGGACAACGATGAAAGGTCACACAAGTGTCCCTGCTGTGCACCAAGTAATGTCACAGTCACTAGACAGAGAAGAGAAACTGAAGTTCTGCTTAATCAAACTGACTTGGTGGGAAAGGGCAGATAGCCCACCCAAAGAATGGAGAGAAAACTCCAGCACCACCGTCCCATAAGGCTGGTGTCGCAAGGTCACTTAGTGGTGTAACAAGGTTATGCTCTCAAGCAAAGAGGAGAAGTACTCATCAGGATAAAGCAGTTTTGAAACAAAATCTTGCTAAATTGCCAAATTTGAGCCGGGCGTGGTGGTGCATGCCTGTAATCCCAGCACTCGGGAGGCTGAGGCAGGAGGATCAGTGCAAGTTCAAGACCAGTCTGGGCTGCAAAAGTGAGCTCAAGGCTAGCCTGAACTGCATAGCAAGACCCTGTCTCAAAAAGGAAATAAAAGCCGGGCGTGGTGGCGCACGCCTGTAATCCCAGCCCTCGGGAGGCTGAGGCAGGAAGATTGGTGCAAGTTCAAGACCACCCTGAGCTACAAAAGTGAGCTCAAGGCCAGCCTGAACTGCATAGCGAGACCCTGTCTCAAAAAGACAAAAAAAAAAAAAAAAAAAGGAAATAAATAAATTGCCAAATTTCCCAGGCTAGGATCTTTACAATATATTACATTTTTTCAACTTTAATATCTATATATTCAAATTCATGTGATCTGAACATCCATACTTTCATGGAATTTTTTTTTCAAATGAGACAATCAATGTACTCAGAGACAAAACTGTAGAGGAAAGACAGGATTTCCAAGTCTGTCAAACATCAGGGAAGAAGCATGAATGTCAGTTTACGTCAGGAAATACAGGGCCAGATTAATGCCGCTGTTTTCCTCTTGTCGTGGGGCCTTCTAGGGAAATTATTTCTTCCGTTTTCTACGCAATTATAGCGCAATCTAAAAATAGCAGGAATGACTTAATCACCCACTTCTCTCCCCACTTTAGCGGCTGGAAGGAATACCAAAGATATTCAGTCAACATTTGTTGAATGGTGGTGTACATGTGCGGATGGATAAATAAATGGACCAAATTGTTCCAAGTAGTAGCGCGGAGAAATCCATCTCCCTTTTGAAGAGGAGAGGGCTCTGAGAGTCCATGAGGAGGGAAGGAGTTAGAGGGAGACCTTTGCAGCCGGGCCTTCGGTACTTCTACACAAGGAAACCAGACGTGTGGAGAAGTTAGAACACCCCAAATGTCCTGAGACCCTCCTCGTTCCGGAGAACCTGGAGGGAGGACCGAGAGGGACGAACAGAGCACCCAGGCCAAGAAGACCCAGGACGGACAGGCCTTACTGGGCTTCCCCGCCCAGTCAACGAGCCACCATCCGAGGTGGTGAAGTCTCTAGATAAACCCAGAAGAATGGGCTCGGAGAGCTTCTGGGTCGTCGCGCGTGAGCTGGTGGAGAGCCGCGGGCCCAGAGTGCGCGCAAACTCTGCGTCCTCGGTTCCTCGCCCTGTGCATCTCTCTTCGTGCAAATATCTGTGGTAACCTCTACAACAGCGGTTCTCAACCCGTGGGTCGCCACCCCGGCGGGGGTCAAACGACCACAACATAGGGGTCGACTAAAGCCATCGGAGGGGCCCGGCAGGATGGCTCAGTGGTCTAAAGCGCCTGCTTGGGAAAGCTTGGGCGGCTGCAGGGACTGCGGTTCGATCCCCGGCACCACATGCTGCGCCAGCCCTGCCCTCAGGGCAGGCTGAGCTGGCCATAAAAATAAATAAACAAACAAACAAAAGTTCTGAAACAAGAAAAAAAAATTTTTTTAAATAAATAAAGCCATCGGAAAATACATATTTCCGATGGCTTTTGAAACCCATGCTAGGCCGTGGCGAAATGGTATTTATTGGAATTAGTAATAAATATTTCTCAACATATAATTAAATATTGTTTTTGTGATTAATCACTATGTTTAAATTATGTTTGATCTGTAGCAATGAGAATACATAATGCATATCAGGTATTTACATTCCGGATCATAACTGTCGCAAAATGACAGTTTTGAAGTAGCCACCAAAATTATTTTTTGGTTTGGGGTCATCGCAGCGTGAGGAACTGTATTGCGGGGTCACGGCCTTAGAAGGGTTGAGAACCGCTGCTCTGCAATTAATTCAGCTAAAGTGAAAACAGAAGCGAAAGGGAGAACGAGGAGGGCAGGGAAAGAAAAAAAAAGCTGTAACATCTCCTTGACACCAGTAGGGGTCGCCCAGTAACCAGCAAAGAACCGGGAGGCTCTTGGTGTTGGTACGGAATGGAAAACGTCCCGTCCAAGATTCCAGGGTGGCCTCCCTTAACTCGGTGTCCTGTCCTAAATCCTAGCTCAGAACCAAAGAAACCGTAATTAAGTTGTCCTATGTGATAATTCTTCTCTGAATTAAGGGGTGGGGGGAGAAGCTATTGTCCTTTTTGTGACCAGGAGGGGCCACCTGAGGTGTCAGTCAGAGACCTAGAGCCAGGGATGCGCCTCCGGCCAGACTTTCTTTTCATATTCAAATACAGAAGATTTAAACAGCCTTGGCATCTTAGTTTCACATTTATTTTCCATAAGTCTGACTGTTTGAAATGATTTGTTTTTTAAGTTAGCATGTAACACTGAATGACTAGACTACTTAAAAAATAAATGACTGAAAACAAAATAAATCCGTCCAGTGGTTCTTCACAGCTTTTATTATACAGCTTTTCAGCCACTTGCCGTGCTGGAGCCCCTGGAACCCTGGAAGGTGTTCTCACGTCTGATTGTCAGAGAGCCACCCTTCCAGCCCCGGGCTTAGAGCTCCGTGCTAGGCTGCAGGGCGAGGTGCCACCTCAGCAGGCCACGCTTGCTCTGCACAGCTCTTGATGCCTGAAGGACGTGAAGTGAGCTGCGGTGAAGGGAGTGCTGGGAAATCCGGCCAACAGTTTGCTACATGAGGGCCACGATACAGAGAACCCGGATGGAAACACTGGTCCTTCTGCCGGCTGTGCTCTCCGGCCACTGTCACACGGTTTTGTGGATAGCGGCTCTCAAGGGGTCGGTCATGTCTTTCATTCTGTTTTATGTGAGTACCCTCCAGCTGTGAGGGGAAGAAATACGAATGTTCGGGCTGCCTGGGTCCGCAGTTTACAGCCATGTGCTGGTGGGCAGGGCCACCACAGCTGGGCCGTCAGCCTGTAACCAGGCTCACCTGACTGGCTACGTGTTTTGCAAGCTTCCCTGTTACCCTAAAGGCAAATTGTAATCCCAGTGCAGCGGAGGCTAAGACGGGAGGACCGTCACAGGTCCAAGCTGCATAAGGAGACCTTGTACCAAATACACAAATAAATACAAGATTTAAAAAAATGAAAATTAAAAAGAAGTAATAAGCACAAAGCCTATAGGGCAATATGAACCTGGAATCAAAACAAGGGACTCTAGGTAACTTTGAAAAACAAGCCCAAAGGCCTCTGAATAGTACAGCCACCTGTGCAGACGTTTGCTGGAAACCCTGTCTGCAACTTCCTTAGGGGTATGTAAAACATCTCTCTCTCTCTCTTTCTCTCTCTCTCCCTCTCCTTTCTCTCTCTCTCCTTTCTCTCCTTTCTCTCTCCCTCTCTCTCTCTGTCTCTCTCCCCCTCCCTACCTCTCCTCTCCTCTCCTTTCCTCTCCTTCTCTCTCTCTCTCTCCCCCTGTCTCTCTCTCTGTTGCCCCCTCTCCATGAATGTAATCTACACCTAGATCTACTGTTACACTATGGGCCAGCCTAGGACTTAAGGAAGAGGCTGCACAGCAAAACTTGATGAAGCTGTTAGCTCAGTCTCTCTGCAGAGGATCAAGGCAGAGTCCCAGCTGCTCTACAAGCTGAACATGTGTCTTGCACAGGTCACACTAAATCCCTCTAGAAGTTGTGCAAGGATGGACTGAGATAAATCATGCATAATAGATATGTCTAGAAATCACAACTATTTAATGAATATTTTTTTATTATTACCACAATTGCCCTCTTCATGATCAGTGTTCCTGTCTTTATGTTTTTCTTAGAAAATTGAGTTTACAGGTAGGGGATTTTTTTTAATTACCACATTAATACCAAAGTCATATCCTCCAGAAACTGCTCTGGAATGCCACACACAGCCTGCTTTGTGACAGCTCTCTGAAGCATGTGCATTCTCTTCTGAGACAAGGAGGTGGGTAAACATAGAAATTTTGTGGTGGAACTCCTTGGTCCCATAGTCACCAACCTACCTCTACTGTGGCCATACTCTCCTGCATAAACTAATACAGACTGAACACCTTACAAAGCCAGAACATTGCCAGGCATGGTGGCTCACGCCTGTAATCCCAGCACTTGGGAGGCTGAGGCAGGAGGATCGGTGCAAGTTCGAGACCAGCCTGGGCTACAAAAGTGAGCTCAAGGCCAGCCTGAACTGCACAGCGAGACCCTGTCTCAAAAACAAACAAACAAACAAACAAACAAACAAAGCCAGAACGTGTAACCCCATAGCTTCAAGGTTTATCTCCTCTTCCTTCTCCACGATCAGATAATTTTTGCAAAACTAAACATCTAAAACACTCAAAGCAAAGAGGAGCAAATTGTGCTTTCTCTTCTGTTGAAATACTCCCTTGTGTTGTAGACACTAAATCACATTCTGAAGTTGCAAAACTGTCAGACTGTAATTAACTTGCATTGCTTCATGTTCCTGACGCAGTCTTTGTGAAGACACGGCTTTATAAAGGACTAAAAGACGGTAGTGAGTGACACCTGATACTGCGAGCCCCACAGTAGCCATCTGGCCCTACCCAGAGGGACAGAAAAGCAGGCCAAGAGAGGCTGTGTTTGAAGGCAGAGTCATGTTGTATGTGAAGACACTTCTGTTTCTTTGCTTCCTCCACAAGCAGTCTGCCAAGGCCTCTCCCACACCTTCTGAATCCTCAGAAGAGAAAAATACAAAAGTTGCTCAGGTAAACTGTCAGCTCAGCAGTGCTTGCTTTCTTGCTTACTAGGGCTTTTGGAGGGTTGACTTCTCTTTTTCATGTAAAAAGTCTGAAAGAAATTAACTATACAGTTTGGTTGAATTTGAACATCTTTTTTCAATGTTCTGGAACGTTCCAAAATGGCAACGCTAGGCTCTGTAAAATCTAGTCATGAAAATAAGTGGGACTCTTCAAAGCCTGGGAATGCATTGCTGAAGAAAGCGCCCAGCTGGAAACACCTTCAAAAGGGATGGTTTTGTTTATAAAGCTTCCTGTAAACAATGTTCTTTCTTATCTAAGGCTTTCTCTTCTAGTACATGTGTGATCCAGTTGTCACAGGCCTGCTGCCTCCTATGTGGACAGTGTTTTGTAACCAAAGCGGCTAAGTATAGAAGACAGCGTGTGAATGGAAGATTATAACGAACTAGAATGAGTGAACAGGGTAATAGGATGGCCCCACACTAAGTTGTCGACTCATAAGCTCTTGGAAGCATTCTAGGAGCAAAGCGAGTAAATTTCTTTCGCCGTTGCTTTGTAGCTTGAAAAGCTGAAGCTTTGAAAAATACAAGGACAGGCTGTCCAGACTTTCTCATGCATAATTTTTTTTATCTTTGAAGCTTTGGAAAAATATTACTCTTGATGCTTTTTTTTTTCCCCTTAGAATGGCAATATAATCCCTCAGTTTGTATTGGCAAAATCTAGAGCCTATCAATTACATACTCTGCACAAGGCACCCTGCTAATTTCATGCCATTCCTGTAATTACTACACCCACGACAGAGATCAAAGTGAATCTTAAATCAGATAAGCCGTGTGTTGAAGTACCCGATGTTGGCCCACGGCACAGCTAAGATTCATCCACACCTCTGTCATCCCAGTGTATGTGCTCCATCTCGTGTCACTTGCAAAGGTGAAACAGGAAGTCTCAGGCTTCACAAGATGAGATAAAGAAGGCTCATAATTCACTTATTAACACCCCTCAGAAACTTTATTCCCAAAGGAGAGCTGACACCTTCCCAAAAAATCATCTGGTGTGTAAAATTGTATTCTTTTTATTTTTTTTTAAAGAATACAAATTAGAATTAAAACAGAAAAAAAATTACAAGTGATAGGTGGTACATGCCTGTAATCCCAGCACTTGGGAGTCTGACGCAGGGTGATCCGGGTGAATTGGAGACCAGCCTGGGCTACAAAAGTGAGCTCAAGGCAGCCTGAACTGCATAGCGAGAACCTGTCTCAAAAAGACAAAAAAAAATACAAGTGATAAAGAATTTCACTTAACAAAGTAATACGAGTTTCACAGTATTATAATACCTAGTATTCTCTTCCTGCCAGCTATTTGTATTGCCAGATATATGCATGTAAAATAGAAGAAGAGGGCCGGCGGGATGGCTCAGTGGTCTAAAGCCCCTGCTTGGGGAAGCTTGGGTGGCTTCAGGGACCGCGGTTCGATCCCCGGGACCACATGCTGCGCCAGCCCTGCCCTCGGGGGTGGGCTGAGCCAGCTATAAAAATGAGTGAATAAACAAATAAAGGTTCTGAAACAAGAAAAAAATTAATAAATAAAATAAAAAATTCTTTAAAAAAATAAAATAAAATAAAGTAGAAGAAGAGAAGAAGAAGAAGAAGAAGAAGAAGAAGAAGAAGAAGATGAGGAGGAGGAAGAGGAGGAGGAGGAGGAGGAGGAGGAATAAAGGAGATGAAATAAATTAAAGCATTACCTGCTTCTTTCCATAAACCGGCAGAAATGAACAGTACAGTTGTCCAAACCATCCTGCTTATATACCTGGATAACTCTTTTTCCACGACTCCCTCTCCTGTCCTTCCCTCAGCTCTGTAACTCTTTCCTTCTGAACAAATTCATTCCCTTTACCCAGTAAGTATTGTACCCTTCAGATTCCATTTTTCTCTTTCAGGTGCTGGTGAGTAAAATTTTAATATCAGTGATGCTACTATTACCCAAAAAAGTATCTGGGGCTCTTTGGAAATGATTAATTCTCTTTTAAAGGGCAGTATGGCCAGTTGGAATCAAAATTGTCACATTATAAGTTCTCTGTCTCTGTGTACCCCCTTTCTTCATGTTGTTAATTAAAAGTTCTTTTAATTAAGAGGATTTTAAGAGGAAATCTGCATTGGTTGAACTAGTATGTTAGCAGACATTTAAAACTGCTAGCCCAAATTTTTTTTTTTAATAAAACTAAGAAGGCAGTGGTGTCCTGATTATAAGTAACATGTTTGTCTTTGCGACTGGACCCTCATCATTCACAAGACTTCTATTTTTATGCATAAATATTAATAGAACACTGACTGAGGGACAATTTTTTCTAATCGCCATTGTTTCTTCAAGTCAGACTACGGTGTTTTTACTGTACAAGTGACTGTCAGGTCATTGGTCCCCACCGGAGCTCTGCAGTAACTTAGAAAAGATTGCAAAATGCCCAGAGAACTAGAGAACATTTTAAAACAAGGACCTGTGCATTTCTTTTGTCCAGAATTACCTGGAGCAATTCTACAGCCTGCAGATGGGGGATTTTCGGTCTCCCACTTCAAGCAGCACTCATAGGTTTGTTGAAAAGCTGAAAGAAATGCAGCAATTTTTTGGGTTGAATGTGACGGGGAAGCCAGACACAGAAACCTTGGAGATGATGAAAAAACCTCGCTGTGGAGTGCCTGATACTGGTGGTTACATGATGACCCCGGGAAACCCCAAGTGGAAACACACTGACCTGACCTACAGGTAAGCTTCCCAGAGTTTCAGAAGTCATTCTGTCAGGTGGTAGTGACGGAGCTCTAATGACATGGAGATAGTGTCCATGGACATAGGCCACCCCAGGAGAAAGAGATAAGTCTTGAACTTGAAGAGCATGGAGAATGAATGGATGAATGAGTGAATGAATGAATGAATGAATGAAACATTAATTGTAAACAAATATGAGAATGAAAGGCTAGAGACCTTACAGGTTCTTTTCACCCCGAAGCCTATCATTTTGTCCTGTGCCTCCAAACAATCTCAACAAGTCTATGGCATTGTGAATTTTTCTCTCTAGACACTTGTTTTAAAGCCAAAATGAGCCTTAGGTAATCTAGCCCCACTTCCCATGCATTTTGGTAGTAATAATAATAATCCCAAATTTGTGGACCGCTGTTTACCAAGCAGTGAGCTAAGTGCCTACATGAATTTAATCCCAGAACAATTCCCCAAAAGAGATCCTATTTATTATCCTTGTTTTACAAGTGAGGACACTGAGGTGACTTTTTCCAGTCCAGTATCCATCTTCCATCCTGAGATTGGCACCTACCACCCCTCCCCTCCCCTCCCCTCCCATAGACACCACAAATGCAACTCGCTCCACCAACAGCCTCCTCGGTCTGAGCACTGACAAATGCTTTGTGTAACTCCTTGTCTTGAAGGATTAGAAATTATACGCCGCAGTTGCTTCCAGCGGAGGTGGAAACAGCTATTGAAAAAGCTTTTCAAGTGTGGAGTGCTGCCTCGCCCCTGACCTTCACCAGGGCCACAGAGGAAGAGGCAGACATCAACATTGACTTCGTCCAGAGAGGTGTGCTCAAGGCTGTCGGGCTCAGCTTCCCTTTCTCTGGCTAACCGGAGACACCACAAGGACTAACCAGAAATTATCTTGTTTTAGAGCACGGTGACAACTCCCCATTTGACGGGCCCAATGGGATCCTCGCTCACGCCTTTCAGCCGGGGCAGGGCATTGGAGGAGATGCTCATTTTGATGCAGAAGAGACGTGGAGCATAAGCTCAGAAGGTAAACCGACCAAGACTATATCCACAGACGGCTGCTGAATTACCTTTGTCCACATGAGACTCTGCCCATGTGTGTTCAGCTACGCGCACACACACACACACACACACACACACACACACAATTACTTTAATATTTCAAATTCATACAAACAGATTATATAAAACCTTTGCCACCTCAAGATAGTAAATTACTTAGGTTTTTTTTTTTTTTAAAAGAAAAATCCCAAAGCTTGTTACTGAACTTACTTCCTAAGATAATGACTGCCTTTGTTACGTTTCTCTTGTTGCAGAGACAAGACAGCTCATGCCCAAAATTAAGAAAGGAAAGGTTTATTCAGCTCACGGCATGTGGAGGTTTCAGTCCGTAACCAACGGGCTCCAAGGCAGGGTGACACATGGCGAAGGGCAGCAGTTCATGGTGGCAGAAGGGCTTCTCATTAGGAGCCCCCTCCCCACTCTGCTGCACTAGAACTGAGCTTCTGACACGTGGGCTTCTGTGAGAAGCATTCAAACCACAACGGGCTGGGACCAGGTCAAATCCCGCCTGCCCCCGCCTGTGCCAGGTTGTGCTGTAGGAAGCCACGCCCCTCTCTTCACGCGGCGACAGGCCTGGCAGTTGTAGAGAAGAGGAAAGCCACGAGTGCTGGCCGTTGCTTCAGATCATATCTCTTATCGGAGTTCTGAAGTGCGGTAGTATTTGACAAGGCCTATTCTTTAAATTTTTGCAAATTCAGAAAGGATTGAATTCCCCAAATAATAGGTTAAGGTGGAAGGTTGTCCTGTGAGGAACAAGCAGCCTCATGCCCTGTCTAGTTAGTTCAATTTCAGCGGCCTGTTCCTACGCAGCAAGTCACCCATTCCAGGACCGAAACCTCAAAACAGGAAGCAAAAAGAGTGCAAGCAGAGACAGCCAGGCCGTGACCCCTTTCCAAGGCCGTAGGACAGTGATGTGTGCTTTTCAGAAAACAACCGGAGCAATAGAATACATTTTATTTGTTGGTTTGTTTTTGCCTGTGTATTTGGTACAGGATATTACTGTGCAGTTCAGACTCCTGGTGATGCTCTCGTCTCAGCCTCCCTATGCTGGGGTTGCCGGAGTGCCCCACTGGGCCTCCTTTAAGACAGCACATCTTAGACAGTACAGGGAAAGCAGCTCTTGCTTTGCTGGCTTGCACCTGCCCCTCCTCCGGCCTTTTCAGCGTCTAAGCTGCCAGCACGCACTGCCCAGAAGCCCCTGTGCTAGGAACTGTTTTTCGCAAGGTAGCCAGCTGTGCCCACGGCTCCTGTCCCCCCATTATGTAGCAGGATCATCTGCTCTGTGATGCAGATTCCTGCCTCCACCCGGCCCTGCCACCACCCTCTCAGGTTTTCTCTAGCACTGCAGCGAGGTTATTCCCAGGAAAGCCCATCTTGGCTCTTATTCCCCACCTGCTTAAGTGCTTCAGGGTTTCCAAATTCTCCACTGAACCAAGCCCACATATTTTCACATGGAATTTAAATTCTTAGTGGCTGTCCGGCCACATTGTCCTTGGCTGGCTTTCATACTTCAAACACATAGTCACATCATGGAAGTTTCTAGATAAATTCCTATGGTTTCCGTCCACCTGGGTTTGCCTACATTCCTTCCCTTCCTGAAATACATTTCCCAGACCCCTAAGTCCACCTTCCCAGATCCCCTCAAATAAAGTCGAACGTTGTGGTAAAGGCAGGGGTCTTGACTGCAGACCTGTAACATTCCAGATACAAAAATGATAAGATATCTAAAAGCTGCAGGCTTTTGTTCCTTTATTGTAAAGAGGTCACTAATAACCCTTCATAAACTTGTTATATCTTTTTGTTTTTGTATTTTAGGAAAGGGCCTACAGGTTGTTCAGGGTCTCACTACTAGATCAGGCTCGTAATGATCTGCCTGCTTACAGCCTCCCAAGAGCTGGGATTACAGGAGTATGCCACCACACTCAGTTTCAGCTGACTGTCCCAGGGGCAGAGCAGGTACAGCAGGCCTGGAGATCGAACCCCTGACCCCGCAACTGCTTGCAGGCGCTTTAACCCACTGAGCTATTTGGCTGGCTCAACTCGTCTTAAGCATTATACATTATTATATTGCCTAGGCTACGATGGGTACCCTGCAACTGTGGTTACTATTGACTTTCAAAGTAAACTTGTAAGAAAAGGCATGATGTGTTTCTGAGGAGGTGCATGCATTGGCTGGACCGCAAGACACCCGAGGTCAAGCCCTCAAATATCTGCAGATGGGGGAACTCTTAGAAGCCAGGAAGCCCAAAGTCATGGGCTTTGATAGGAAGCAGGACCCTTGTGGTTACAATTTCTACGCCCGGGATCCCCACGGACCCGCTCACCACACACGTTTGTGCTGCAGGTTACAACCTGTTTCTCGTTGCCGCTCACGAGTTCGGCCACTCTCTGGGGCTCTCGCACTCTAGAGACCCTGGCGCCTTGATGTATCCCAACTACGCCTTCAGGGAGCCCAGCACCTACTCGCTCCCTCAAGATGACATCAATGGGATCCAGGCCATCTATGGTAAGGTCACCTGAGGAACCGGCGGTAGACAGTGGGACCGGGGTGCAGGCACAGGGGCAGACGCAGGAAGGAGCCCCAAGAGCCTGGCGTCTGAGGAGATCTTCCTTTGTGCATTGCTCGCATTCTGCCTTCAGAGCAAGTTCAAACCAAGCTCTACACATTCTCAGTAGTACATTAGCGTCAGCAAAGGAGGCTCTGGAGTTGGTTCCGACTCTGCCTTAAAATGTTAGGATGAGATACACCATGATGTTTCTCGGTTTTTTAAATCTCTGAACAATGAGGATTCCCCCCTCCTCTTTTATGCTTTTCAATTTCATATATTCTAAAAATACATGCCATGTCTTTGCTGTGTTTGCAGTGCTGCAGTGAATCAATGTTTGGTAGCAGAGTCTGACAGGATTTCTCTTCCACTGAAGACCTGTAGCTTCCTGAGAAGCAGCTATAGAATGTGTACTAACAATCACACAGACTTACGTTCACAAAAATCCTTTTCCCTCCCCCAGGCCCTTCAAACAACCCTATCCAGCCTACTGGACCGAGCACCCCTAGAGCCTGCGACCCCAAGCTGATATTTGATGCTGCTACCACACTCCGTGGAGAAATATTTTTCTTTAAAGACAAGTATAAAATTTAATTTTCCCCTTCTTTGATTTCTTATTGACATACCTTGGAACTGATTCTAATTAAGTTACATATTAGCTTTTCCTTTAAATTCTATGCATTGGCATTAAAAGGATTAGTATTTTTCAGCATTTTTTCTGGGTAACACAAAAAGTCCAGAAAAAAACCCTAAAATACTCATGTCTACATTGTGATATAAACAGATATGGGCTACAGTTGCTAGGGAATTCAGTGGCCGAACTGAAGTGGGCCAAAACATCATTCACTTCCATCCAAAATCAGACAAGTGAAGGGAACCTGTCCCTTCCCCGGTGGCAGTGGGGCAAAGCATCTGACTGAAGATTTCCATTTCCCACTGCTGCTTTCCCACTGCAGGGTCACAGGCTGCATGTATGTGCTGCCACTTTGGCCAGTGACTGTATATTCTTAACATTTAAAGGGACAAATAATGAAAAGTATTGACACAGACTGCGATGTGTCCATAAGGGGCAATGCCAAATGTCGCCAAGTAAGATAGATCACTCTTGTGGCCTCTTTGGGAAATGGAACCCTCGAGATGGACGTTAGCATAGAACTTAGATGGACACGGGCTGGCAACTGCGTGTATTGTGTTGTTAAATCATCCTGCAGCATGCGAGTACGTGTTTGCAGTGTAGAAAGATCATATTCTCTACAGAGAGCTGCTATTCACACACATCACAGCTTCATCTTTCTAGGGCCACTATTTGCCTGAGAATCCTAGAAACCAGAGACTTAGGAGTGTGGTGCATGCGTGTGTGTGTGTGTGTGTGTGTGTGTGTGTGTGTGTGTGTGTGTGTTTATGTTCTCTCAGGTACTTCTGGAGACGGCATCCTCAGCTGCAAGACATCGAGCTCAATTTTATTTCTCTATTCTGGCCGTCCTTGCCCAATGACATACAGGCCGCTTATGAGGACTCAGATAAAGACCTAGTCTTCATATTTAAAGGTAACTTCCTCAGGTCTTTCCTTATTTTCGTGGTTCCAAATTGCAGAGGTAGGATTCCTTATTACCCAGTGCGGGTATGAAAGAGAAGAGCTGAGGAGCGCGGTGTTGGCAGGGAGCCGAGCGTTGGCTTCCTCCTGATCATGGGCCACCGCGTGGGTCTGAGCCTGGTATGCGCCCTCTTCAGGTCCTACTGCTCCACATCATAAGACCACATGAGACCTCCTTTATCATTCCCCACTCTCATCCTAGGCAGAATTTGATGACCTCAACCTCACACTAGATAGGTTACAACTTACTTTCTGTGTAGAAGCTACATGAAATAAAGTGTCCAACTGTAGAGCCCTGAATACGAGGACTAAGAAATTCAGATATTGAATTTTCAAAAGTATGAAGAAGAACCATGAAGGATATCATTACCTCCATGAGCTTACCTTGGCCACTTCCATCTTTCAAAGACTATCTGTTCCATTCTAATTTCTAGGATGAATTCCTTCCTACAAAGGCCAGAATAGGATGTATATTATTTTGTAGAAATGGGGGAACTTTACTTGATGTCTAACCTGAATCGCTGACAGGAAACCAGTACTGGGTCATGAGTGGCTATGACATTCAGCGAGGCTACCCCAGGCAGATAGCGGACTTCGGATTTCCAAGCAGCGTGCAAGCTCTGGATGCGGCCGTTTCCTATGGAGGAAAGACATACTTCTTCACCAACAATAAGTTCTGGAGGTGAGGCAGACTAGGTTTCTTCAATCAGTAGTTAAGTTCTGGGCTTCTCTGCCTTGTCTACAAACCATTAACAATCAAAAGGAAGATTTTAAGAATCTAGAGGGTCTCTGATAGGTTTTAGTGAGGATGGAGCCATTCTTGTAAGATGCTTGGTGTTACTATGGATTTTGAAAACGTATTTTTATAAAATCAAAGTGCCTGAAGCATAATATTAAGCATTCTGAATCATGAACAATAATACAACTTCATAAAGTGCTAAAATGGAGAAAGACATAAGCTAATTTCTTTTCTTTCTTTTTTTCTTTTTTTTTTTTTTTTCTTTCTTTCATTTGTGTACTTGGTACAGGATCTCACTACACAGCTTGGACTCATAGTGATTCTCCTGCTTTCAGCCTCCCCAGCACTGGGATTTCAGGCATGTGCCACTATGCCTAGGCTATTTAGGCTAATTTTCATGTATAAGTTAAATTCTGGCACGTGCAAGCAAATGTTGTCCACAAGTCCATTACATTTTGATGTCCCAGATGTTCATATTGCTTACATTTATACATACGCAAATACATATAAATGATAGATATACCAGTTAAGCATCATCCTTAAAACATCTAAGATCTTGTTTTTGACAATAACTTTGCATCGGCCACAAAAACTCTGTTTTATAATTAACGATAACCATCCAGGTTTACCGGAGTATAATGACAAAGCACAATGATAAGCATCTGAGTATAACTAGTGCTTTATACATAGTTTTATGCATATGTATGTACCCTCAGGTCAAAAAATTAACCATTCCTAGTCCAAGTAAATAGGACCACTGTGAAAACCAAAGTTTAAAAGACACTTTGCCAACATATATGCCATTAAAGGAAAGCTGCTATCATTGTATTCTAGATCAGCCTTAAATCATGTGGTATCTTATTCTTATCAGATATGATAATCAGAGACGGTCCATGGACCCGGGCTATCCCAAATGTACATCAATTGCCTTTCCAGGAATAAGAACTAGGATTGATGCGGTTTTTCAGGAGAACAGTAAGTGTGTGTGTGTGGGGGGGGGGGCTTGCTAATAAAATCAATTCAGTTTTGAAATAGCATACTTATATCGCATGTTATATCTGAATTGGGGCAGGATATTTACTTGAACATACCTAGGATCTTCTGTAAACTAATTCAATGAATTAACTCTTTCCTTGTAGACTTCTTCCTTTTCTTCAGTGGCTCAAAATATTATGCATTCGATCTTACTGCTCAAAGAGTCACTAGAAGCGCAAGAAGCAACAAATGGCTTAATTGTAGATAAAGCTAAAGCAAAAGCAGAATGACTGTGCCCAAGTTCCGAATATGGAAGAAATATTCAACTTGCAAATCCATCACTTTAAGTCACGATTATACTTCCTTCAATTCTAAATAATGTTTGTTGTTTTTATTTTTCTTCTCCCAACACCCTTTCCCCTGGGTCTACCCACAGGGAAAATATGCTGGAATATTAAGCCCTTGGCAGAGGCTGCTTCAGTTGTACACATTCTATCGTAGAGTAACGAGTCTATCACAAAGAGAAGAACGTGAGCTCTCTTTGTGACCTCTGTATTTTTTATTTGACTTCTAAAATTTATTGTTTCATTGCTTGCTATCTGACTTCATATATTCCTAAGTCCATCTATATATGTCTTATATGCATCTGCTACATGCAACTTAGCACTGGGTTTTGATTAGAAATTATTTTTAAAATAGGCACATATTCCTTGATTTTATAAAACTTGCACTGTTATTTTTCGCTCTTAGAAGGAAATAAACATATATTGTGGATTGGATTGTATTTCTCCAAAAAATGATATGTTGAAGTCTTAACCCAAAGTACCAATGAATGAGAGCTTATGTAAAACTACGGGTTTTGCATATGCAAAATTATGTAAAGATGGCCTCATACTGGATTAAAGAGAGCTCTTAATTTGTATAAATTGTGTCCTTATAAAAACAAGAGAGGACTGAGGGTAGCACTTGCCTAGCATGCAAGCGTGCATGAGCTTCTGGATTCAATTCTCAGCAGAAGAGGAGGTGGGAAGGCAGAAAGAAAGAGGCAGAGAGAGACAGAGATAGAGGCAGAGAGAAAAAGACAGTCAGAGACGGAGACTGTTGTGGTTTGTATCTAGTTGTGCCCTCCTCCTCCACCAAAGCCTCATGTAAGTCAAGGGACTGTCAAGAGCTTAGCTCCAGGGGCAGGGCTTGACGGGGCGTGGCCAAGAGAGACGTGAACCATTAAACTGACAGCACGTGCTGTTGCTGTCAGAGGTCTCCCCCCCTCCAGGGAGGCAGTTTCTCAGCGGTATGGAGCAGATCATCCTGGACAGAGCAGCAGCCCAGTCTCTCTTCCAGACCGTATAAAGCAGGGCAGCATCTTGAAACCTCCAACAACTGTGAGCTAAATAAACCTTTCCTCCCCTGAGCTTGTGTGTCAGGTGTTTGTCCCAGCAACAACAGAAGAGTAAATGCGACAGAGACCAAAAGACAGAGAGACAGAGAGTCAGAGGCAGAGAGACAAGGATAGAGACAGAGTCAGACAGATACAGAGGAAGAGGGAGAGGAAGAGAGACACAGAGAGAAAAGATAGAGCCAGAGATTGGCCTGACAGAGTAATGGGCCTACAAGACATTTCATGACCCAGATTTCTGGTGACCCCCCAGAAGCTGGGAAAAAGGAGAACCAATTTTTTCCTGTAATCTGAGAGGGGACATCGTGACTCCATGATACCTGCTGATTTTAGACTTCAAAACATGTATGCACACACAAGAGAGTCATGATAGACAGAGCTACTTTCTCTTAGTTCATTGAGAATAAAAGTTTGTACTAATATTGTTTAGACAAGATGTCATGCCTGCATCTTGTCCTCTGAATAACCACTATGAAGACAACAATATGCAATGTATTAATTATTGTAACCATCCTACTAACCTGTTTGGAAACTATTTCACCGCTATTTTATCTTATTTCTCGTTAAAAATCAATAAAATAAAATAAATCTAGTTAAAAAAAAATACTCTGATGTGAGAAAACAAATTTCTTCAGCTTTGAGTCACCAAGTTTGTGAAACTTTGTTATAATAGTCTTAGGAAGCTAGCACAGTGCATCTGCACTTAAAAAAGGGGACTCAACACAGAAGGCCAGGGGAGCTCCTGCTGAGGACCAGCGGGCATCTTCCCAGGCAAGCAGCAAAACAAGAGGCTCCACTTTCTCTTCTGCCTCCACCCTGCCCTCCTTCCCCAGTCTACAGAAATAGCCCAGGGCTTCCTTGTTCCTTAGCTTTCTGCTTTCTCAGACACTCCAGAGGGCACACTGTGCACCCGACAGGCCATGCTTGTGTCTACACGTGCGTCACTGGGGACACTATACAAATTAACAGTACTAGGCAGAAAGTCTTGCAACTGAGTTGATTGATCCTATCTATGTTTTATGTGGATTTTGATGCACACATTTGCTAATGGTTCTTTTTTGCTAAAAATCTTGGGACTCTTGGAAGGGAGCAGTGAATGCTTAAAATTGTTGTTCTGACCGGTTTTACAAGGTGATGCCTGATACTCTGAGCAGCTGCTTTGAAGACAACAATGTGAAATATAACAATGACTGCTGAAGTCCCATCACCTCACCCTTTGAAATTCTGTATCATTTCTAATGTCTTATTATTTCTTATTCTCATTTAATAAAAAAAAATCAAGACGCTTGAGACTGCAATGTCTAGTCAAGACATCAAAATCATACTCTCACATGTAACAATATCACAGTGTAATGCAGCTTGTTAGGTAATATCTATGGATTGTAAAAACGTATGTCTCACTAGTGCATGCTGTATTCTTTCTTAAAGTATTTAAATCACACAAATAATCAGTATCATACCTTACTCTAACTCAAAATTATCTACAAAATGAGCTCAAAATATTTCTATCTCAAGCAACTGAACTCTGAGCTACTTATAATTTCTTAAAGTGCCACCACATAGTTCATATGAAGTTTAAAAAGAATATACTTATAGCCACTTATTCTCTTCTCCAAATTATTATATCAGTAGTAAATTTTAATAACTGTTTTACATTTTCTGAAAATTTTATACATAGTACGTCCTCAAAAATTCCCTCAAATGTCAGCACATTATTTGTGATTTCTTTTACACTGTAAGCCAACAAAGCCTGGTATAATCTGTCACTGTATTCATTCCTCACTTATTCAGCAAAAATCCATTAATCGCCCCACAAGCTTGTGGTGCTGTGGTAGGGACAGAGGAGGGACACATGTAGCAAACATATTACACTAGTGTGACAAGGACAAAAAGCATATTTGCTTATTCTATTTTTAACCATAGAGCCAATTTCAGGCTACTATACTTCCTGAAACTTCTGTAAATGTCAATTTTTTAAGTCAAAAAATGAAACATGCATTTTTTTCTCAAAACTGTTAAATGTGTAAACAAGTCATAGAAGATTCTGAATACAAAATGCATCTACTGAGTTCTTTGAGATGAAAACTGAGTTCTTATTATCTCGTTACCATCTTTCACAATCAAGGGAAATGAATCCCAATATAAAGTATGATAAAGAAGTTGAAATACTTTTGTTTCCTTCTTGACAACATATTTTCTGCCTGTCACATTGATGTCTTGTGTGAGTCTAGGAGATATAAGAATTTAAGCTTAAAATTAAGGATTCTTTTTTATTTAGGTCGAGCTCGTCACAACCTAAGTCAAGATCTTGGTCAGGTACCTCTGGAGGAGGGCACAGGCCCAGGAAGAAGGGCGAGGAAGCAAGTCAGGTGGGGCAGGGAAGACCAGGACAGGCGCACGGCGCCAAGCTTTCTGCTGAGAGCCATGAGTGCTTGCTTGGCTCCACCAGGCCCCTGAGAAGCTGCCAGTGTTCCTATCTCTGGTGCCCAGGAGGGTGGGCCGCTGCTCCGTCGCTCCAGTCCACACTGGGTGAGGTTTGTCCCTGAGGGTACGTGCTCCCTGACACTTTCGGGTGTATCCTCACACTCTGGCGGCTCTCTGGCATCGCTCTGGTGCTCTTAAGGTTGGGATTTGTCACAGCCAGGTGAGCTATGCAAACCTGTCCACCCCTGCTGCAGGTACATCAGAGGGACAGCAAGGACCTGTGGCATCCTGCACCAGAGACCTCCCTGCCACTGGGTTGCTGAGGGATTTAAACGATGGGAAATTGGGGGAGCCCTCGTGGAGCAAGCCGCCAGCCTAGGAGAAGAGATTTATAGATATGGACACTGGAGAAATCTGAGCAGGACCCAGGCTGTGCGCATTGTAACCTGCCCTGATGCCCATCCACTCTCCCTTTCCCCCTTCTGCAAGGAGGACCCCTTGTCATTAGACATGACAACGCAGGCCCCTAAGACACTACACTTTGAAACCTTGTTTAAAGGTAACTGGGGCAATGCTTTAACTTCTAGGCAAAATGTGCAAGCTGAGTATTGCGTGGGACCTCTTGAGGAAATCTGAAAATGTGCGTCTTCTCTACTTGCCCCTCTTTCTTTCACCCTTAATTCAGATGCCACGGCGAGAGCCTGAGAACCCAGGCCGGCAGGCGCTGTCTCAGGAGAGAGCAGAGGTCCCTGTGTCCCTGAGGATGTGGAGCTTCGCCAAAGCCCTGAACAAATCTGGGGGGAAAACACATTTTAATTTTATTAAACATCTGTTATTTCAGTGTTTTCTGCTGCGTTCAAGCGCGTCTCACCTTACTACTGCCTCACGCTCGATGTCCGGGCGCGGGCCCGCTTCTCTGCAGGGAGGTCGTGCTAGCCGGTCCACCCACACACGTGAGAGCATCCAGTCGGCCTTCCGCTCTCTCATTCACACCCAGACTGTGCCAGGCAAAGTCACCAAATGTCTGGGAAAAAACAGTCCAGCGAGGGGGGAGGGACAGATCCAAAACAAACTTTGAGGAAATAAAGACAATCTAGGGTACAAAAGTATGTAATAAAATAAACTAAAAATATTTAACGTTATTTTAAAAAATTACAATAGCACTACATGTGATGGTGCACGCCTGTAATCCCAGGACTCAGGAGGCTGAGGCAGAAGGATTGCTGTGAGTTCAAGACCAGCCTGGGCTACAAAGCAAGATCAGGGCCAGCCCGGACTGCACAGCAAGACCCTGTCTCAAAAAGAATTAAAAATGTCGCAAAACACTTAAAATACAAAAAAAGGGTACAAAAGAAATGCAACTCAGAAGACTGAAAGAGCCCATTGAAATTGAAAATATGACCGGTGAAATAGTCAACAGGTGAGCTAGAAAACAGAGTAGGTGGGAAATGGCAAACATCATATTAGCAACAAAAATTCAATCCCAGAGAATCAAAAGATACACATTCAGAAATAGATAAACCAAAATGATAGGAAGAAACAATACAGAACATTTAGTCTCCAACTGGTTTGGCCCACTTACCAAAAGTATTAACTAGAAAATGGCAACAGAAATGTTAACACAAGCAAACCCACATCAAGAGATAATATGAGGGAAATTTTCAACTATTTGGATAGATAGCAAGTGTCCAAAATTTTTCAAATTCGGACTCATAATAGAATACTTCTCAGGGCCAGCGAGATAGCTCAGTGGACTAAACACCTACTTAAGCAAGCACAGGGACCCAGGTTCTATCTCAGTACCACATGTCATGGCAGCCACACCCCTGGGCGTGCTGAGCCAACCGCTGAGATGGGGCATCGTGGCGCGTGCCTGTAATCCCAGCGCTGGGGAGGCTGAAAGCAGAAGGATCACCACAAGTCTGATCTGTATAGTGAGACCCTGTATCAGATACATTTTTTTTAAAAAAAAAAAAAAGGAAAACTTCTCAATAGCAATACCAGATTCTGGAAACTAATGAGACTGTATCCTCAGTTTGCTGAGGGAAATTCATTTCAGCCTGAGCTTCTATACAGAGACTCACACTTAAGTGTAAAGACAGCCGGGCATGGTGGCGCACACCTGTAATCCCAGCTCTTGAGAGGCTGAGGCAGGAGGATCAGTGTGAGTTCGAGACCAGCCTGGGTACAAAAGTGAGCTCAAGGCCAGCCTGAACTGCATAGTGAGACCCTGTCTCAAAAATACGGGAAAAAAAAAATAAATAAAATAAAGTGTAAAGACAAAATAAGGGGTATTCTTAGGAACAAAAATTTCAGAATATTTATTTTTTATGCATCCTTTCCTAGGAAATGCCTCTGAGATATGCCCCATCAAAACAAGGGAACAGAGCATGAAAGAGCTGGAAATTAAATCCAGGAACCCAGGATCTAACAGAGCCATAGTAAGACTTCTGTGTGGTCACAGGCTGAGCACTCTCAGGCAAACCCAGACTGGAGGAGATGAGCACCCTTAGGAGACCCTGGGGGAGGGGTGTGAGCACTCTGTCACACTGGGTGGCCTTGAGTGGGTTTAGGGTTCCAGAAGAGGATCTGGTGGAGTTTAAAATAATCAAAGAAAAGCGTTCAACCCAGCTGTCGACTTCAGAGAAGACAATGGGTGCACAGTACAGGAGAAGTGAACGATGCTTCCGTAGTTACAGTTGCAAAAACATGGATTACTGCTAAATAAAAACTTTGCTACAGTCATGCTGTGGTACTGGGCTGCTTTGGAACTCTTCACATTTGATATTCAACACATTTTGGCTCAAAATTCTGTTCTGGTCCTCGTTTGGCACTTGGTTTGCAAGCGGCGAGGACTGTCGGTGCAGAGTGCCTTGTGACGTGCTGCCCTCTGCAGCCAAAACAGCTGGCTTGGTCTCCCTCGGGGTCCTCTTTGCGCTCCCAGAACCAGCGTCAAGTTCTGAGGTTCTACAGAACCCACTTAGGGCAGCAGGGGAGGGAGGAAGAGGCTAGGGGAGCTCTCCTCTTGCACAGGAAAACACTCATCCCCTGAACATTAAACCGTGGAAAACTGAAGAAGCAGTGACATAAACGTGGCATTTAGAGATGCAGAGCTATGTACGGGGGAAAACTAAAAGTAATTCAAGTTCTCTCTGAGAAGCAGGACTTGAAAGAGTGAACAACAGCAAACAAGATAAATTCTCCTCCTCTTTGTCCTCCTCCGTTTTCATAACTGTAATTTTTGAATTTTGTTCTGAATATTTTAGAGCAATAAAATGGGCATGCGTGTGACGCACACCACACACCACACCGATGCATTATCACGCAAATCCTGATCGTGTCATACGCGCCCCTCCACCCTCCTCTCGCACCCCAGAGGCCTGTCAGACATTTATGTACCAGTGGGTTAAATAGTGTTTCTGAAACAGCACCCCTGCCCTGTGGATGGGCTCTGAAGGCAAATGAATTTCATGCCTACTGAATACTTATCGTAAGTTCTTCAGCGGTGTCTCAGAAATTGTATTCAGAACACAGGCAAGGAAAAAAGATTGGAAAGGGGAACCAATACTTGGGAAGAAACAAGAAAAAAAAAAAAATACAACCTCTTGCAGAGAAAAGCAGGAGAAAGAGAGGACGGGGCTGTAGCCAGGAGTGTGGCCAAGGAGGGAGCAGTGCCGTGAAAAGGGCCCGATGGGTCTCCCTCAGCCTACCTTGGCCGCTAGCGTTCCCTCTGCCCGTCCCCATCCCTCGGGGGTCTGTGCCTCTGTGGCTTCTTCGTCACCCGGGTCTGCCATCTGCCCCACGGCTCCCTTCACCCGACCCCCTTTTCCGCATTCGCCCCAGTGAGAACAAAGCCCCATGCTGCTCATCCCCGGCCACATCACCTGCTCCCACAGCCCCCCTCTCCTGGGTGCCCCGCCCTCTGCAAGCCTTGCTCTCCACCTGCTCTTCAAGACCCCCTGGCAGCATGAAGCCTCGGGGTCCCACGCATCAGCAGCCCTCTGTCTCTCTTGGGGTCCTTTTCCGTCTCCAGAGGCTGCGCTCCTCTTTGCCTGTCTCTTAGGTGACATTCAGGCTCTCTGCCTCAGGATAGCCACCTCAGACCACACCCATAGTCCCAGCAGTACTAAGACACATAAGCCCAGTGGATCAGGAGTTAGTCTCAAGCTCTAGAAGTCCCCGCCCCATGACTGCATGAGGCTTGAGGCTTTGGGGGGACACCTGGACACAAACCATAGCAGCCAGCTTGAACTACACTATCCCAAAAAGACCAAAAAAAAAAGGAGAGAGAGAGAGAGCAAAAAAAGAAAATCATTTCACAAACATTCAAGAATCTGTAGACAGAGCAGCTACCAACTTCGCAAGGAGAAAGACCCGTCGCAGTCTCACGTCTTAGGATATTTGTTTATTTATTTTTTTCTTGTTTCAGAACCTTTGTTTGTTTATTCACTCATTTTTATGACTGGCTCAGCCCGCCTAGAGGGCAGGGCTGGCACAGCATGTGGTGCCGAGGCTCCAACCGCGGTCCCTGAAGCCGCCTAAGCTTTCCCAAGCAGGCGCTTTAGACCACTGAGCCATCCCGCCGGGCCCCACGTCTTAGGATATTTGATTCCACAGTGGGACGACATGTTTACCAACAACCATGGACTATGATTGTGAAATCAAATTATGACACACTTCCTGGCAAGAGTCCCCTTCTGTTATTAATTTAGTGACAATACAAGCCAATTCATGCCACGTCTCACCATCACTTTCTAAATCTGTGCAAACAGGAACAGACTTTAACTGCAGAGAGAGAGGAATGAAGCAACTCCTGCCTCAATTTCTGCTTTTTGTGACATTTTCTTCTGCATTTCCTGCAGGCCAAAAGGAGGAAAATGAGAAAAACATACAACTGGCTCAGGTACTGTCTCAATAAATACTATTATTTAACAGCTTGCAATAACTGGTTCATTTTATTAATTTCTCAAGACCTGAGAAGACAACAAATTCATACAAAAGAATCCTGAGTTTTCTTGTGATGAGGATGTGATTTTCATTTGTCTAGCTATCGGGCCTGGGGCGATGGCTCAGTAGGATAAGTGCTTGCCTGGCAAGCACAAGGTCCTGAGTTCAATCCCCGGTACCGAAGGGGGGGGGGGAATCATTTGTCTAGTTATCAGTTAATCAGGGTCCTGGATGAGAGGTGCAGGTGGGGTTGGGGGGGTGACCTCCGAGCCTGTGCAACTCTGAACAAAGGTGCCAAATCAAGAACCAATGAGAGGAGGTGAGCAAGCTGCCAGGAGAAGAGCTATCTGCTACAGCTCTCTAACTTGCCAGGAAGGTGCGTTCTGTACTCCCGAGCCCCTCATTCATACACTGCTTGAGAAGGTCCCCCAAACAATGCCAGTCCAGTTCATCTGCCCCATTTGATTCTCAAATAAATCAGGTGGTCACCTGTATATTGTAGAATTTCTTCTAAGGAAATGCCAGAAGGCAGTGACAGCAAAACTATGTAAGACATGTCATCACTTATCAGGTACACGTACTTCCAGCACAGGACATGGGCTTGGGTGGACTCTAGTTACTCGAAAGTCAGCCAGGGTGTCTCTTTCGTCTTTGCACCCTTCCCTTCTTCTTTCCCTCGTTACTTGTCTCTGTTTATCCCTCCCTACTGCTGGGAAGGGTTTGAGAGCTTCTGGGGCTTTGGAGAGTGGAGATTTGCTCTCCGGCAGTGTGTGCCTTTTGCCTTTTTCGTCAGGCATATCTCAACCGGTTCTACTCTATTGACATAGAAGCCAGTCATCTCTCTCAGAGTCAGAATGGGAGTCTCACAGACAGCAAAGTCCGAGAAATGCAAGCATTTTTTGGATTGGCAGTGACTGGGAAGCTGGACTCCAACACTCTGGAGATCATGAAGACGCCCAGGTGCGGGGTGCCCGACGTGGGGCAGTACGGCTACACGCTCCCTGGGTGGAGAAAGCGCAGGCTCACGTACAGGTAACGCTTCTGTCAGCGCATGCCAGCTAGCCTCAGGGCAGATGTTCACAGTCTCCAAGAAACAATTTTTTTTTTTTTTTGTCTTTTTTGAGACAGGGTCTCACTGTACAGTTCAGGCTGGCCTTGAGCTCAGTTTTGTAGCCCAGGCTGGTCTCGAACTCTCACCGATCCTCCCGCCTCAGCCTCCCGAGTGCTGGGATTACAGGCGTGCGCCACCACGTCCGGCTCTTCCAAGGAACAATATTAATCGCTGACTTTCCTGGCACTTCCTGGTGCATGTCACTCCATAGATGTCATGTGCTGCGCCCTCCCAAAATGCCTATCATACAGGCATGGCTGTCCTGTCACTTGAAATCTAAAGAAACTGACACGGAGTTAGCCAGTATGGCCAGGGTGATCCAGGGGCCTGGCGCCCACAGATGCACCCCAATGCCAGCTTCACGACCTCCCTGGGTGAGCAGGGCCAGAAGCCCTGCCTCAGAAGCATAGGTGAAGGCTGTGCAGAGAACTTGGAAGTCACAGGAGGTCTTGTCAGGGATGGGCCCTGGTGCCAGCTGTGGGGTTTGGTCGGGGGCACCTCCAGGGAGAAGGTCAGAAAGGGGCTCATTGCCAGAAAGGAGCTGGTGCGCAGCTGCCCTCGGAGGAGGGGCCAGGGACTCTGAGGGCGCACAGGCTCGGGGCTTCCTTCATTTGCTGAATCTTAGGACCTGCGGGTAAAGATGGGCTCAGAAAGACAGGAAACATAAGCAAGAGAAAAATCTTTGTCAGAGTCATTATCTGTGGCTTTTGAGTAAAAACCCTTAACATATGATGCATAAATAAGACAGGATTTCCCAAGCCATTTAAGAAAATAAGGGCTAGCGAGACAGCTGGACGGTCTTAAGCACTGACTTGGCAAGCCTGAGGGTTTACACTATGTGCCCTGCCTGCCCCAGAACCCTAGACACGCCATGCCAGCCACCAAAACCAGGCGTGGGGGAGCACGCCTGTAATCCCAGTCCTGGAGAGGCTGAGACAGGAGGATCTCTATGTGTCTGAGCTAGCTACCCAGTGAGACCCTGTGCCAAATAAATAAATAAATAAATAAATAAATAAATAATTCTAAAACTATGCAGAAAAAACAGCAACTGCTAGTCAGTTCCTGCTTCTTGAATCTGATCGATGTTAGCTGTGCTTTATTACTTTTCAAATAAAAACCAAACTCTTACCTGAGTAAGAGCATATGCATTATGCAAAGGAGCAGGCTCAGGATATTCTCCAGTTCTCTCTGTTCCTTTTGTTATAAATTAAATAAATAAATAAAAAAATTAAATTAAATAATTAAATAATTATTATTTATTAAATATTAAATTTATTAAATATTAAATATTTATTAAATGTTAAATTATTAAATAAATTAAATTAAATAATAAATTAAATAAATATAAATTAAAATAAATAAATAAGTAAATATAAATTAAATAAATAAACTCCACAGGGAAGAGTTAATTGACCCATTCAACATACGCAGGAGTACTTAATTTAAATAAAGTGACCTTCAAATGTCAAATAACAAGCCAACACCAAAAGTGCCTACAGTACCTGCACCCGTGAGGTGCAAGTCAGAAATGACATTTGCAGCATGTGTGTAGCAAGAACTTGTATAACCAGCAACTGCTGTATTTCTGTTAATTTTTAAGGATAATGAATTATACCCCAGATATGCCACCAGCGGATGTGGGCAAGGCCATCCAGAAAGCTTTAGAAGTATGGAGCAAGGTCACCCCACTCGTGTTCACCAAGGTCTACAAGGGGGTTGCAGACATCAGGATCGCCTTCAGGAAGCGAGGTAAGGCTTGCAGCAGAAAGGAGAGCAGGCTGCGTCCTCTCAGGAGATCTGAGAAGGCTGACTGCTCCCCCCCACAAATTGTGTCTCAGTCCATGGCTGGTGTCCTCGTCACTTTGATGGTCCCTTGGGAGTCCTCGGCCATGCCTTCCCTCCTGGCCCGGGTCTAGGCGGTGACACTCACTTTGATGAGGATGAGGACTGGACAACCAAGAATGCAACAGGTGAGTCTGATTTTCCTGAGGCACAGTCTGTAGTATTCTCTGGAATCTCTGAAAGTAATAGCTGTCCATCTAACTGGCTTCCACTAGTAAACGTCCCGATTTCTCCTCAGTTTTCCATATTTCAAAATGACGTGGGTGACAGTGTTCAATATGTAATTAGCACTTGTGCAGCTTACAGGTTTATTTGCAAAAGGCTTCCATGAGACTGCTACTGCTGGCCTGGTCAGGATATGCCCACTTACACGTCCACAGCGCCCGGGGGTCCTCTGCATGCCTACAACTATGCAGAAAAACAGCAACTTCTGGTCAGTTCCTGCTTCTTCAATCTGATCGATGTTAGCTGTGCTTTATTACTTTTCAAATAAAAACCAAACTCTGACCTGAGTAAGAGCATATGCATTATACAAAGCAGCAGGCTCAGGATATTCTCCAGTTCTCACTGTTCCTTTTGTCCCGTCATGGCCTAAATCATCTTGGGCCCAGGGTCTGGCTCCAGGGGACCATGGAAACACACACTTGATGTATTATTGCTTAATGATGGCACATGAGCGTACAATTCAGTTCAGTTTTGACAAGTGACTCCAGGTAGCCTGGGTCAGTTCTACACTTTCAGGGAAATGATCTATGGCCACTCACACTCAAGTCAGTCCCACCATGTGAAGCAACTGTCCTTCTGCACACGAGCAAGAGATACAAGGAGGTCAGCACTCAGCTTCTAGAAGCTGGGGAAGAATGGGATTGGTTGCTGCCATTGGCTACGTCAGTTAGCACACAACAGACAAAGGATGACGGAGGAATACTGCCATCCGAAGAACCAAGGTACCCTCACACTTGCCAAATCCAGAATCACCTCCCTGGCATAGACAGCCTTCACTGTCATAACTAGATGCAGAAATCAGCCAGAGGTTCCACTCTCTTTTTATCCTTCAAAATGTAACACTGAGTCGTAGTAACGCTCACCCGTAGGGGCTCGAGTCTTTGTCAAGTAGGAAGTGTGAAGTGAATTATGAAAAGGTCCAAAGAGGTCAGGGCTGTGGGCTTGCAGGGCTTGCTTGAGGAAGGCAGGAGCGGAGCGGATGCTGAGCTTGGCCATGTTCTGTAGACCACCTGATGGCCGCCGCTGAAGGTTTGTCTTCTGACCACTGTATTATATTCCCTGAGCACAGCAGGGGGCGTGTAGAGGAAAGATATTTGGGCAGAATGCATGAAAGCATAAAGACGGAGGTCAGAAAGCGCACGAATGGCACAAGTGAGAGAGACAATTAACTCTCTGTGCCTGGTTGGTGGAACATGAGAATGAAGCACAGAGGCCCTGATGGCGTTTGGACTCGTCCTGCTGCCAGTGGGAATCTTGGGAGCATTTAAGTAACAGCAACATAGTCACATAAAGCAAAGTAAAGCAGCAAAGAAAAACTTATCTTCACCTTAAAGTAATACTTCCCCCCTCTGAGTAACCATTTTCAAGCAGACTGCCTGTTGAATCTCTCCATGACACGACTAGTATCGGTATCAGTACTGAAACACGTCCCAGATGAACAGCGTGCCATGGGAGAATCGGTTCTCATACAGCAAGGCTCCCTTCTCCTCAGCCACTTCCTGAGCTCAGATACCCCCTTTGCCCTTCTGATCGGTGCACTGCCTCACGCTTTCTCTTGTTTCCTCAAGGATTTAACCTGTTTCTCGTGGCGGCCCATGAATTTGGCCACTCGCTGGGGCTGTCTCACTCCAGTGATGCCAAAGCACTGATGTTCCCAAATTACGTCACCCTGGACCCCAGCAAGTATCCACTTGCCCAGGATGATATCAACGGAATCCAGGCCATCTACGGTGAGCAATGGGGATCTGAATGCCTGCGAGCCACATAGGAAGCTTTTCAGAAAGGAACTTGAGAAAGCTGATCTTGAAATATTGTGAAGCAAAAATGCACTTAAGTAAGATCCTTCCGTGGGAAAATTTCCTCCCATCTTCTCAAGTCTTCTCTCACCTTAATTTTCATTCCTGTTTCTTTTCTCACCAAGGAGGTCTCCCAACAGCACCTGTGATAACAAAGGAAGCCACCGTACCTCATGCTTGTGACCCGGGCGTGACGTTCGATGCAATCACCACTCTCCGCAGAGAAGTAATGTTCTTTAAAGGCAGGTAAACCTTGAACTTCCCAAGGAGACATTTTTTTTAAGGGATTTGGGAATAAAGTCCCCACAGCCATGGAGCCCCTGAAAATGCGTGTCAGGGCACCTCCCAGCCGCACATCTGACTGGAAGGGCTTGCGGTGCGCCTGTGCCTTCTGCTTGTTTGTAGAGCTAGTTTTAAGTGATCTAAAGCAATCTTCTAATTCTGTAATTCAAGAAGGTAAGGGTAGAGTGTACCTCACCAGACTAGTTGACCAAAATAATACACCAATCCCGGTGCTGTGCCGGAACTACTTTACACCTAATTTCAGGAGCCTATTGTTAAATTTTCAGGAATTTTACATGCTCTAGCCACAGATGAAACTGGCCATGGGTGGAGTGTGCACACAATACACAGAACCAAATGGTAAAGTTTAAGTCTTTTTCCAACTGGGGAGCTAGTTGTTAAACAGACATCTGCACACTGTTGATCACCTCTTAATGTTGTATCAGTGAGGTGTAATTTATGAAAAGATGTTCTCTCTCCGTACATAATGTATTGAAATTGATTGTAGCACTGTGTGCTAGTGGTGTACATCACGACTATATTTTCTGAGCAAACTATCAGGACTTGAGCCACGTGAGAAGCCTACAGAGGCAAAAAGAAAGAGTCCTTGAAAGGGGACTGCATTTAGCCACGACTCCCCAAGCAGGTTGTTACTATCACACTGCGACCAGCACAGGTGGGAGCCTACCGGTTACAGGCATCAGACAAGAGGCACCTATGTAGAGAAGGAATTGGAAACTAGAAACTCCTCAGATATTCCTCATAGATTTGGAATCTTTCAGCCAGAAGAAACTATCTGAGGAAATGCAGTAGCATGCCAGTAATAAGATTTCCTCATTCCAGCAAACATGAGTGTGAACGAGTGCCCCTGAGGGTACTTGGTGTTGGCTCAGGGCAATGGGCCTCACCACGGAAGTGAGCTGGTTGAGATCTCAGAACTCTTCACCTGGTTTCTGTGGGTAGTCAGCCACCTTCTCCAGCGGATGCACACAAATACACATCCTGGCCTTGGTAGTTCAAAGGGTGTAACTAAACCCACAGCCACCTAAATGTGCTTGTGGAAATGGTGTTAATTCTCTAATTATGTGAGGAAAATGCCAACCATTTCAGCGGAAGACAAGCCTAAGCTTGCAATGCTGGCGTCGATGTAGCCATGCAAGCTACGAGAACAGTGTTGCGTTTTAACACAGGAACTTGTGGAGGATTTACTATGATATTGCTGATGTGGAATTTGAACCCATCGCTTCGTTCTGGCCATCTCTGCCAGTTGATCTTCAGGCTGCCTACGAGAACCCCAAAGATGCAATTCTAGTTTTCAAAGGTAAACTTTCCCATTGATTTTTCTCTTCTCTTCCGGATGCCTGAGCTGGACAGGAGACACTTTGGTGTAAAGAATATAATCTTCATGCGTGAGCCAAATGACCAAGGCTTCTACCCTGATCTTAGGTCTCTGTCAAAAAGAACTACTATTGGGGCCAGGGAGATAGCTCTGTAGAATAAGTGCTTGCCTGGCAAAGCAAAAAAAAAAAAAAAAAAAAAAAAAAAAAAAAAAAAAAAAAAAAAAAAAAAAAAAAAAAAAAAAAAAAAAAAAAAAAAAAAAAAAAAAAAAAAAAAAAAAAAAAAAAAAAAAAAAAAAAAAAAAAAAAAAAAAAAAAAAAAAAAAAAAAAAAAAAAAAAAAAAAAAAAAAGAAAGAACTATCAGAGATGATCTGTGGCTGCAAAGACAACCACCACCACCCTAACCTCACAGAGCCTAAAGGAAACCTGTGTGATAAAATGCTAAATGTCATTGTCATTCTGCTAAAGGTACCATAGCTTCTTTTATTGTTCTCTGACGATGGGGTTTTTAGGTTTTGGCAAATAACATAGGACACCATGAGCTTCAGAAAAGCAGCAAATAAAATTTTAGTATATGTGTGCCACCTTGCAATATTTTAGACACACCAAAACAGTAATTGTTGTCATTTGAAATGTAAATTTATCTGGGATTTTATATTTAAGCTAGCAACCTTACTTCTCATATAAATTTCATATTAGTAGCTTTTGAGTTTTGGGGGTTTTTTTAGCTTTCAATTATTTTTAAGCATTGGAATTTAGGAGAACATGTCTAAGCATACTTGGTTGTTTTGGCAGCTTGCCAATGAAAAATAATCAATATAGTAAGCAATTGATAAGGATGACACACTATTGACTATGGCTGTGTATTAATTGTATAGTGCTAATGATATAAGCAGCCAAAGGAAGAATATGTAGTGAAACATGGTTGCCAAGTCCGTAAGCACTGGAAACGGAAATGCCCCGGCATTTAATGATCCTCAAGCTTCTCAGGACATCAGTTTTTTTCCTCTAGGAGACAGATCAAAGGATGACCACTTTCTCTCTTCCCAGACGAAAACTTCTGGGTGGTCCGAGGGTACGCTGTCCTACCAGATTACCCCAAGCCCATCCACACTCTGGGCTTTCCAAGACGCGTGAAGAGAATCGACGCAGCTGTTTGTGACCGCGACACAAGGAAAACCTACTTTTTTGTGGGCATTTGGTGCTGGAGGTAAGTTTGCAGAAAACGGACCCTTTCATTTTATTATTTTTTTCCTTTCATCTTATAAAGAAAAATAACCATGGTAGCTTCACTTCAGCAGATAAAAATGAAACATGTCTATAGCCTTCTTCAAGAGAATTATGTCGAAGGCAAGTCCTGTTGGATGGCAATTACCGAACTGAAAGATGCTTTAGTAAGCCCAAAATTCTTTCTAAGACTTAAAAAATAAAGATAAAATATTAAAACTGGCAATGTCAACCAAACTACAAGTGGTACAAATTTACCCTGTCAGAATCTTGGAAAACTCTAAGCTGGAAACTGGTTTAACAATTCCTAAGCATAGTACCAGGAAAGGCAGGGTATGGTGGCACACACCTGCAAGGCCAATATTCAGGAGGCTGTGGCAGGGGGATCAGTGCCTAGACTACAAGGCTCAAGGGCAGCCTGAACTGCTTGGCAAGAGCCGGTCTTAAACAGATGAAGAAGAAGAGGAAGAAGAAGAAAAAGGAGGAGGAGGAGGA